>PVLA01011720.1:0-50491 GCA_004027455.1 Hydrochoerus hydrochaeris
CCCTCATCCAAAAAGCCCTCAAGGCCTTGGTCTGAGATTCCATGAAGTAAAAAGAAAGGGGGAAGGAGCCGCACCTCACCCACAGCTCCCAGCTGACCGGGAGAGTTTGCTGTGGCCTGAGGGGCAGCGGCACCCAGGGTGAGAGGGCAGCTGCTACAGCTGCGAGATGATAAATAAGAGCAAGAAAAGCTGCGTGGACTACATTCTTGCGGCTGGGCCGAACTGCGTCCTGGGGACATGGCCACCTGTCCCTCGCACAGCAACTGACAGGTCTCTGGAGCCAGTGCCCACAGAGTCAAAACAAAGGGAAAGAAAAGACCTACTGGGCAAGGCGGCTACACAGTACTTTTCCTCCCAGTACCGGGAGGAGCCCAGGGCCTTCACAGGGCCTGGCCGGGTGGCATCCCCAGCCCGTCTTCCTTTTTGAGACAGGGTCTTGCTAAATTGCTAAAGTGCTCGGGCTGAGCTCCCATTTATGATCCCTCTGCCTCAGCCTCCCAGAGTTCTAGGATCAGGGGGCACCTCCACGCCCCCGTCTCCAGCAGGACAGCTAGGTGTCCTTTAACAGAGCCTCCGTCCTCCTGGAGTTCAGCTCCCCACTCCACTCTCAGAATGCAGGCGCTGAATTCCTGGGGGACGGGCACAAAGGGACTTGGGATATGGGTGAGGGTTTCTCAAGCGTCAGTGGCAGCTCTGAGCACTAACGTTAAATCAGAAACACTGCAGTGGAAGATGCTTAGCAATCATACCGCGTGGTGACCGCGTGAAATCGTAACCTAACAGGACTCACAGACTCCATGCACAGCGGGTCTTTTATACCCTGGTTTGACACAGGGATTAGACTTAAATCAGGGCATCATTTTCAAGTATGTGTTAATTCACTTTTGGGTCCAACCAAGAGTGAATTTCATATTAAAATTCAGGGCGACACCCTCTTTACCTCATGGGTTCTATTCCCGAATCGGCCTCAAATTTGGTACCCTCTGATCAAATCATCTACTTACTTGAAATCAACTTCTTTGGTAGAAAAAAAACACTTTTAAATTTCTAGATTGAATAGATTTAAGAAAAGACCATAGGGGTGGGGATATAGCTCAGTGGCACAAATGCCTGCCTGGCAAGCGCAAGGTTGTAAGTTCGATCCCCAGTACCAAAAAAAAAGGATTAGGGGCAGTGAAGCATCTCTTTTAAAGCATAAAAGCAAAACTGAACAATAGTGCACAAACAGCCTACCCTCCAAAGCAAGGTGATATTTCTCTCCCTCTGGGTAACATCACCGTCAATGTGTCTCCAAAGCTCAGGTCCTCTGGCAGGAACTGCAAAATGACAAGAAGCCCAGGCTGTAGGAGGGGATTCGGCAGCAGTGCTCTCAGCCGCGCCTGACGCACATCAGAGACGCGTGTGCAAAACGCCTGCGGACCTTTCACATCCCTGACGGCCGTGTAGGCCGTGCTGCTCCAGTTGCTCCAGAAGCCCAGCCCGTCCAGCCGCCTGCAGCGCGCCTGCACCGCGTAGGCCGCGCACAGGTCCCGCACCGGGACGCTGGCGGACTTGGTCCTCGTGTCCTCCACCTCGTGTGTCTGCAAAACACGCAAAGTGTCAGGTGGGTAGCGATTATGGGTCCGCCTGGAGGGTGCGAGTGCATTGGATTTCCCCCGTTAGCACTACTTCGACATTAGTACTCTGCGCTGGCCAGAGACTTTGGAGACAATCACAGTCATTTCTCCCCGTGGACGGTCGGCACCTTCAGGTCAAGGATTTCGCCTTGATGCTGGATATTGCCGTGAAAGACTCCAACTGGTTCACCTGCAGCTTCATTTCCCAGGCTCTCCCTCGCCCTGTTACTAACCCCTGGCCTCCAGCCCCCATGACAAAGCCGAGCCAGAAGGTAACTGAGTGGTTAGCTAGGGCCCTCTGCGGACACCCACTGATACTGCTTCCCTCATTGCGCAGGTAAACTATCACGTTCTTTTATTTATTTGATTATGTATTAATTTACTTCTAAGCAGTGCTGTGGATCAAACCCAGGGGAGCTCTTCCACGGAGCTACACCCCCCTTCCCTTTTCATTTTGAGACAGGGTCCTGCAAGGTCACCCAAATTGTCCTTAAACTGGCAATCCTCCTGCCTCAGCCTCTAGAATAGCTAAGATTATGGGCCTGAACCGCCGCACCGGACTTCTCATTTTAATTGCAGTTGCTGTGAACGAAGGCCATCACTCAAGTTCCTGACAGCTCTAGGTCCTCTCAGGCTGCTGTCACCACAGGGACACACAAAGCCATCGTGTTTGTACTGGCCTTTAATGACGTGACTCAGTGTCTTCCAAAACGCATTGCCCTGAACACACATGTACTCAAGGGCATGAACAGGTGTTAAAAGAAACAGAATTCCTTGGATAAATGAGTTTGGGAAATATAGGTGTGATAATAAAGTCACAAACGTTTCCTGAGGTAAGATGTCTCTAAGCCTTTACTGTGTAATACATGACGGCTCCCATTAGGGAGATACAGCAGTGCAGGTTTCCTGCTTAGCTGTGTGATCTTTCCACAAGGGACGGTGCATGAGGCTGCTGCTCTTGAGACGTATGTTGGGAAACAGTGGATCAAGAAATTTTATTCATAAAAGGCCGATGAGTCAAATTAATAAAAAGAGAGACAGAATATAGTAGGATGTATTTTGTGCAAGCCACATCCACCCGGTGTGCAGTGGAACTCTTGAATGTGGTAAGAAACAGCATTTCGTGAGACAAGGGAAAAAAGCGGTGATCACAGGTACCTTCCACGGGATTTCCTTCCCGCTCAAGCCGTAGCGAATCTGGAACTGAAGCTGATTCTCTGGAAAGACTGGCTTTTCCCAAGATACTTTCAATAATCCAACATTTCCAGTAATTTCTGCTTTCACGCTGGCTGGAGGTAGTGGTTTCACTGGAAATTTTAAAAATGATATTATGCAAGAGTCACTGAAAGCACTAATGCTCAAACACTGTTCTGTGTCATACTTGCTAGTAATAACACAGTATGCTTCTCGGAAGTTTCCCATTCCCTACTCTATCTGATCCCCTATAACTCTACAGGATACACAGGAAAGGGAGTGTCTCTATTTTGCAAATAAAGAGGGTGAAAAAAGTACCAGACTATCCCTGTCATTCTGCAGATTAATACAAACACCTGATTAGATGTTGACTCTCCATGCACAAAGGCACCACAGCAAACACAGTCAATATCAGAACAGCAAACTTGCTTCTGTATGGAGCTCTACTTTGAAGCAAAAAAAATCAAACCCTGCAGCAGTTTCCACTTGTGTGCATTTCAGATTTTTTCTATTATTAATTATTTCTATGCTAAGGTCAAGGTCAGGGGTAGTTTCTCAGAGAAAAACTGGGTTTCTACAGACCAGGGAAAATCAGCTTTCAATGAGCAGAAATAGAGTCAAACGTGACCTGAATAGCAAGTGATTTTTTAAACAATGGCTCTTAAAACTATAAATTCATAAGCAGGATAGACGTAAAGATACAGTGCCAAAAACCCACAAAACATAGAAATGTCAAGAAAAACTATCTGATTTCTTCTCATTTATTGATGCTGCTGTTCCCATAGCTACAGTGAAACTTCAGCACAGGGAACACCCACCATCCACACCTCCCTGGGTGGGCAGTCGTCATTCGGAGGCCCACTCTTGCTAATGACAAAGGACAACACGGAAACCTGATTGTCTGCAAGCCCTAGGACAGCACGGAGCTCCCGGAGGCCAGGCCGGGCCAAGTATCACCTTCGCAAGGCTGCGTGTGCTTTGTGCCTGCACCCAGGGTGGGGAAGTCCCTGCAGAGGGCACAGGGTCAGCAGTGTGCCAACAAACTTGCTAAAATACGCAAGTGCCAGCCTTTCGTGCACTGGAAGAAGCTGCTCTCCTGAGAACATCGCCTTGGAACCGGGCACATATCGGATCCCCCCACACCCGCCCATGACCCTCACCCACTGGGGCAAAACCGGCTCAGGACTGCGGCTGCGAGGCCCCTCTTCTTGGAGGGGGGACAAGGCCAGATGGGCGCAGCACGCGTGTTTGCCAACAGTCTCTATTCACGTGATTCTCCAATTCTCCACCTTTGAAGGAGCGATTCATTATCAGCCCCGTAAGATGGTAAACGTGTTTTACTCAGAATGGAGAGTTTCTTCTCTCCAGGAAAGCAGGTATCGAGGTCAGAGGCCATGAAGAGTTAAACAGGTGATTGCACTTGTCTGAATTACACGGACATGCTCAGTAGCTATGCAGTTTGCAGGCAGAGTTCTCTGAAGCGTAACTTGGTGATCGGATACCTGCCGTGAGGCCCAGACGAGGAAGGCACCAAAGGCTGCCCGCATGTTAAGGGTGGCACAGAGCACTCATGTGACCCACTGGTCCAAGTTCACAAAGCTAGTAAGAGGCGGAGCTGGGATTGGATCCTTAAACTAAATTTCCGCACTGTTTTCCTGCTAAGGTGACACAAGCCCAATTTAAACTCTAGTTTTGAAGAGAAAACTATCACAGGTTATTCAGAGAGAATGCACTACCGAATCCAAGTCACATCGGTCACATATAACACGTGGGCTGTGTGTGCTGACGGGTAGCAGGTTTGCTGCTGGCCTGGGATATTCAGTACCAGAAAAGGCCACTTGAGGCCAAACTGCTTAGCGTAGAATTACACAGAGGAGAAGAGAAACCAGCTGACTGGAATGTCATCTTGGAGAAGAAATCTAGTAATTAAAACAAGTTTAACCTAAACTTAACAAAATGTAGGTTTTAATTCAAATGTGTACTAATTGAAAAAGTAATGAATAAAATATTAATTTTTGGAATAGTTTGACAAGAAAATAGAATGCAGCACCAAAAGATATTCTTTAACTTCTGCTGTATAATTATAAATAGGTCATTTCTCAAAGATTTTGCTGATATTGGAGGGATACATCAAATTTCCCGAGAGCTCTATGAGTCCTTGGAAATCAAAACACCTTTTGAAAAGAATCTTTTAAGTATCATGACAGATCTTATTATCTTTGCCTACTGCACTTTAGAGACTTTGTTTTTTGATTTCTTTGTTTTGTTTTTGGTACTGAGAATTGAACTCAGAACCTTGCACTTGTTAGGCAGGCACTTATGCCACTGAGCTATATTTAGATACTTGGACTACTTCTGTTTTACAACTTCACAAATCAAAGCTTTGGGTTCTGACTTTTCCGATTATAAAGACCTTAGCATATCCAAGTTAAACTTTTGTATTAAAAACACCAATATTTTCATAAATGCACTGCAAGAAAAAACGTGTAAAATAGTGTATTATTTATAAAAACATTATTAAAACATTTTATTTGCAGTATTCCAAGTAATTCATCAAGTAGCATGTTGAAAACACTCCAACTGTTGAAAAAGTATACTTGTAAATAATATAAGTTAAACTCAAAGATATGAAACTCTGTGGCTGACCTCCTCAGTTTCATTGCAAATGGAAACATTTCTTTTTTCAAAATCTAGTAAGATCAGAAAAATGTCAAAGAACAATATTAACCCTAAACCACTCTAGACCCAGCTATGTTAATAAAAAGGCAGATCGGGCTGGGAGTGTAGCTCAGTGGTGGAGTGTAGCTCAGTGGTAGAGTGTTTGCCCAGCATGCCCAGGACCCTGGTTCAACTCCCAGGTCTGCAAGTATAGAAAGGCAGACAGCAGTCCTGTCTGACGTACCGACAGAGTCAGGGGTGACACACGTTGGTGGAGAGTCAAGGGACCCCAAAGTGTGATTGATCCGAATCCACAATGTGTAGCCAGATAATAGAAATATTGGCTGGAAAATGCATTCATAAAAGCCATCCCGCTGCAAATGGCAATCTTTTGGTTCCGATACGGGATGAATGGATGGACTCTCAGAGCAATACAGGCTGCTCCTTAAAAGATACAACAACACTCAGTAAGTATACAACATCAAGAAAGCAACGCAAATATTTCAGACTCTGATTTCTTGTTTAAAAGAGTCCTGTTCCACCCAATAACAGATGTTGCTACTGGAGAGGGATTCTTGATTTCCCAATCTTGTGTCTCTCCATGGAAACAGACAGTAACTCCTATGCAAGATTTCATTACTAAATAGGGATGCAGAAGAAATGAATGTTCCAACGAGGAGACAGTGCTGTTAGAGACGGACCTCCCACCATTTAAACTTACGCTGATATCACATACTGGAGACACAATTTTTAAAATATGAAGTCAAAAGTAGTAATATGGGGGTTTCCTGGGACTGAAAGAAAACAAATTCCTCACACCTTAATACAGGCAATTAAATTTCACCACCAATTGAGAATGTAAGTGACAATAAATCAGAGCTTTTTTGACAGAATCCTACTATTTTAATATAGTTAAAGTAATATCAATTTCTGAAATATATGCAAATCATGTACCAGAGTATCAAATTCAGATAAGAAAATCAAGCAAAACTATTCTGAGTCCCAACCAACATTCCAGCTCAGAACATTTGAAGCATTTCCTTCTCTGAAACAACTGCCCACCACTTACTCTTTCTGAACGTGGTATTTAAATGGTGAAAGTCACAGTTACTCGTTCCACAGGAGTGGGAGGGAGGAAATGAGAAGGAAAGAAAAACTGCACCCTCTTGTTTCTTATTTTTGTAGGTTTTTTAATTTCCCCAAGATTATCAGTGTGTGTGTGTGTGTGTGTGTGTGTGTGTGCGCGCGCGCGTGCACATATGCATGTGTTGGAATAAGAAATGTGAATGGGAAAATGAAAATGAGGGATAAGAATCATCGCTGGACAGAAAGCAAACCTGGTGGAGAAGCATAAAAATTGTCCATGAGCATCTCAGGCACCATGGTGGCCACTATCATTTGTTGAACGTTTTCTAGAAGTTGTATCATTTAATTAAAACTATGTGAACTATATCATTAATGCTGATACAAATTCCATGAATCCTCTCTATCCTTCGCTCCACTTACAGCCAAAGAAACTGAGATTAAGAAACTCAGTTCACCTGAGCTAGTCTCATGGCCACTCAGTATCTGTCAGCCGGGCAAACCAGGCACGGACAGAGCTTGTGTCATGGTCTCCCACCAACTCCTGCTCCGCGCGGAAACACTGCAGGAAGCACACGAGGGTGGACTACGGAGCAATGTGTGTTTTAAATCCACTGATTTTTAACCTTCTTAGGAGGGAGGTAAAGGCAGCAATAGCCACATTTTTCTAATCCGGTCAATAAGAGCAGACTCAGAGCACTAGTAACACATTTCAGATCTCAGTGTCCAAGGAAGACAGTTCATGTTTCAAGTTGAAATTTCAGATTTTAAGAACAAATGAGAATGCGATAGGAATCATCAGTACAAATAAAAACCGGCCACGGAACAGTGCTTACAAGCCAAATGCGTCCTTGAAAACTGCCGGGGAAGGTTCTAAAAATAAAAACATGCCTATCTTCTAGTCAAGGGTGATATCCTCTTAGATTATACACTGTAAAGAGACAAGAGCAGATACTCTGAGATGTCTTAAATATTTATAAAACAAAAAAATCCTAAATAAGCACAAATTTCTCCCCATTGGCACACACTACTCTTTATTAAGTGTTTATTTGTTAAATCTCATCTAGTTTTAAAAATCATTCATCTTGTCTCTCTAAATCTTTTCATTTCTTTTTTCCACAATATTAATATTTAGCCAAATTATTTAATATGTTTCCTGCTTTCTTAATCCACCACGTTCATTCTAGTTAACTCTCTAAGTCACATTAAAATGTCTGCACACAAACTTTCCCTGTGTGTGACCCTGGTGTTCAAATGCAATTACAGCACATTGATTGGTGGTCAGAAAAGCTAATTTGAAATAAAAAGACAAATCACAATTTTTTTAAAAAAAAACCTCGGGTGTGAATGTTTGTCAAGACTCGCCGATTTATTTAAACCCTGAAACATTTTCCGATTAATATTTTACCTTCTGCTTTCAGAAAGAAAATCTGCAAGGCTGCTAGTGTGGCAATGTGTCTAAAGAAAATGTTTCTCTCACCGAACACACAGCACAAGGGACACACACCTGTGATATCTCAGCTGCCAAGAGCTTCCCACGAGAGATTGCATGGGGTTCGCTGACCATCTGCAAGTCATTTTAGTTAAGTACCCGTCAGTCTCACATGATATATTGATATTGACATCTATTTAAAACACATTAAAATATTAATATAAAGTAAAAGCACCAATAATTTTTTAATGAAAAAAAATTCTTTCCTGACATCTTTCATAAGCCTCTACATACAAAGCCTAGCGCCAAGTTTTAATTCGTGGAACAAAATGAACAAAACCTCAGCATTCTTACCAATCACGTACAGCTCTGCATAGAGGTGGTGGCACTGGTGTTCCTGGCAACAGTACACGGCGTCGTAGTTGAACTCGTCTCGGGGTTTGGTGGCTTTCAAGTTGGAAAAGGTCACTTTGCTAACATGGTCGCTCACGACATCATACTGGCTCGGAGGGATTTCCTCCGCTAGGTTCACCCACCAAACAATCTCTTCCGAGGACACGATCTTGTTTTCGTTTTTATAGATGCAGTGAAAGGAAACACTGGACCCCGCGCTCGTCAGGATCTTAGGTGGAAAGTAGATGACATCTGTAACGTGAGGACAGAGAGGCGGGCGGTCAGATGCAGAAAGAAAATATCGTGCAAGCAGCCTGTCCTGCGCCCAGGAGATCCATGACGCTTTCCAGGGTCTCACTACCAAAACAAGACGAGGGCACTGAAAAACCAGATAACCCCGTCACCACTGTGGATGGACAGTGTCGCAGGAACTCCGCCTCCCCAGTGCAGGAGGTGACCCGATCACGTTTCTCCTGTCCCCTGAAGGCACTAGCTTACTCACCACTGCATGTGTTTCCATCAGTGCTTGTCACCTGCTAACCGAGAGGCAGAGTGAAGTATGGTTTAGTTCCACAGTGAGATCAGACCCAGATTCAGTGAAGCACAGGGTGAGTTCTCGGTACGAATCCCTCCACCTCAACAAGCCTGACCAGACTGGCTACAAGACAGCGGCCGCTGTTGTCTTGTTGGGATATATGAAGATTTCCGATCAACAGGTAAAGAAATGAGGTAAAAATAAGAAAAGTAGTTAGGAAATGTAGTGTGACCGCACCAGCATAAGAAGCAGGGAAAACGCTAACCACTCATCTGTAATTTCATTTTGGGTCGTCTGACACTAGCGTCCTGTGACTGAGGACAAGAGGAATCAGCGGTCTCCTAACCCCTGATTGCTAATGCCTGTGCACTGTGCCACACTCTTTTTTAATCTGCTATCATTGGAAACTCAGTTTTCCTGTTATTATCAATGAGGAAGAGGAAAAAGGTAGACAATAGTTTACACGGCAAGAGGTTATTTCTACTAAAACAGTACAAAGTATCGGTACATTTGGAAAGCTAAGTGTAAAGCAGGCCCCTGTCTGCTCCTGAGTGTCTGTTTGCACACTGATGTCCTGAATGACTCCTAAAATCAAAACAAAAATTTTCCATTGTTTTTCGTTTTTTTCTGCTCTGTAATAGCTTTCTAAGCTTTAATGGCTGTGTATTTACAACCCACACAAGACCTTTAGGGTTTGTATGCCTATAATCACACAGAAATAGGAAAACTCTTAGTAGCATTTTTTTTTTTGGAGACAGAGTTTTGCTCTGCAGTTCAGGCTGGCCATGAATTCACTTTGTAGCCCAGGCTGGCCTCCAACATGCAGTGATCCTCCTGCCTCGGCCTCCTGAGTGCTGCAATTACAAGTGTGAGCCACCACACCTGGAAAGTAGTAAATTTTAACCTGCCTTCAGTATACCCCACAAACATCACTGCCTCAAAAATCTCAGAATAATTCTTATTTTTTAAATAAAAGTACAAATAAGCTTTCATAAATTAAAGTTTTTAAATTTGACTCAAAAATTCAAAGTATTTTACTTAAAACAAAGTGCATCTATTAAGGTTGAATCAAGACATACAATTATCGTGTTTTGACACGATTAAATGCTTCACTATAAACTAAAAAACAAAAAAATAACTTAACAAAATCTGACTTTAAAAATGTACATTGAACAAATTTATTAAAATTTAGGAGTTAACTGCTGAATAATTAATATGAACAAAGATCAGCCTCATCAAGACATTACGCAGCCCTCATATGTCACATGAGAACAATAATGCTTTTCTTCTCGTGACAAAGTAGTGATACCTTTGCAAGACTCACCTGAATGAACTTCACTAAAAGAGGAAATTCTACTCACAAATATTAACAGCACTAACTACTCAAAAGCACACAAACTGTGGCTGAAACAAGGAAACCAGGCCCTCGCCAAGCTGGCCCATCAGTCTCCTGGCACGTAACCAATCGCCTCTGACGGCTTCATTCTCGGAACACAGGTAGCTGTATTTCTTTAGCGGGGAAATATTTCCCCTAACCCATAACAAGAGCTCCCACATGCAAACTATGGAAGCTGCCTAATGCAAATTTCTCCTCTGCTTTGTAACAATTCAAAGGCATTTCACAAAGGCGTAAGTGGCTCAAGGTCCTGTCAGTCTCACACCCCTGGAAACGCTGAGCACACGGGTCGTGGATGCCTGGTCTACCGCAGTGTTTAATATTTACTGGTGCTTCCCAAGAGTCAAGGGCTAGTTGTTAAGGACTAGCGAACACTTGCTAAGTAGTAAATAGTCATAAATCAACCCATAAATCAACCAGTTACACTAAATGGCTTGGATGTTTGCTTGGTACTTTACACGACTCTTGTCATTTCCACATATCCCCAAGCGAGCCGAGTACGTGAAAAAATCTGGAAGAGCCGCTCCTGTGCCCCTGTAATCACAGCAAACCCCGGGCCAGGGCAGGCTCGTTCTCTGCACCGGGGGAAGCAGCCGGGAAAGTGCAGATTTCTGATTAAAACTAACTTGGAGGACTGGGAACGCAGCTCAGCGGCACAGCTCTTGCCTGGCTTTCATGGGACCTGGGCTCAATCCCAGCACCACCCTCCATCCATCCGTCTTCAAAACTATGAAAAGGTCTCATTGAAAATCTCAAATCCAAGCATCCATAGTAAAGAGACTTCACGCGTTGAGTATATTATATATGAAAGTAAAACTTTAACATTTAAAATGTACAGCAAACCAAGATACTTGGTTTTCTTTCACTGGTCAGTTAAAGGATTACCACTGAGATGGTATCCTCAATGTAGAGCTTTGATCATAACTTTTAATTTTTTAATAGAAAGTAATTCAACTAGAGCATGTGGTGGAAGCACGTGAACACAGAACGCCAACATGCTCTTAATTTTCCAATTAACCTGTGTGATATTTAATAACAAGTTGCATTGTGTCTCCTCTTTGTTTTTAGAGCCACAAAACTTCAGCTGCTTATAAGACACGAAAATGCAGATTGGTGCCAGGGATTTAGCTCAGTGGCTTAAGTGCCTGCCAGGCAAGTGCAAGGTTGTGAGTTCGATCCCTGGTAGGAAAGAAAGAAAGAAAGAAAGAAAGAAAGAAAGAAAGAAAGAAAGAAAGAAAGAAAGAAAGAAAGAAAGAAAGAAAGAAAGAAAGAAAAAAAGAGAGAAAGAGAGAAAGAGAAAGAAAGAAGGAAAGAAAGAAAGAAAGAAAGAAAGAAAGAAAGAAAGAAAGAAAGAAAGAAAGAAAATGCAGATTGGAAAAGCGCCTTCCTTCTCAGCAGGAAGGGTCCCAAGACCCACCTTGGGTAGTGAAGACTTGAGGGGCACTCCAGTCGCTCCAGACCGCCGGGCCGCCCAGTCTCCTGCCCCTCACCTGAGCCTCATAGGAGCAGCCGGGCAGCACGCTGTCCACCAGCAGAGCCGTGGCCAAGACCGTCTCCTCTGCCTGTCAAACACAGGTTAGCACATCAGTGCATTGAGGCAGCATGGGACCTTTAGGTGATCACAAGCAAGTCTCAGTGAATTTCAAAGAATTAAAATCTCACCAAGGAATTAAAACAGCAATCAATGACCAAGCAGCAAAAGTCTGCACACCAGTCATGGGCTAAAAAGTCACAATGGAATTAGCACATAGTCAGATAGGACCCTTAGAATTCTGGGTAATGCAGCTAAGGATGGTGGGAAACCCCCAGGCCCCACTGCCATCTGTGACAGCCTTGGCAGAGAGCACTGTGCAGGGTGGAGAGAAAAGAAGAGTGCCTGGACACCAGGGCCAAGGAGGGAGGGAAGGAAAGAAAGGACGGAAGGACAGAAGGACGGAGGGAAGGAAGGAAGGAAGGAAGGAAGGAAGGAAGGAAGGAAGGAAGGAAGGAAGAAGGGAGGGAAGGAAGGAGGGAGGAAGGAAGGAAGGAAGGAAGGAAGGAAGGAAGGAAGGAAGGAAGGAAGGAAGGAAAGAGGGAGGGAAGGAAGGATCAGAGCCTGAGCCTGGTCATCACTATGGTTCATGAATCCAAATCCAGCTCAAAAGCTACAGGGAAACATCTGGAACAAAACAACCTCTCTCTTGGTAAGAATTCCACACGGTGAAAATACTCTTTACCACAAAATTCCCCATTATGAAACTCCCTGGCCTCTTAAGATGGGGGGATCATGGACTAAGAATACTGAAAAGCATCGGGAATGTAAAGAACAGCCGCAGATGCCCCCCTGAAGAGCCCACCGCCCCAGCATACAAATGAGAAAGTGTTTTCCACACACGGCCCAGGGTGACCAACCTGCTCCAGGGGAAAAAAAAGAAAGCCTTCAAGAGTCAGCCCAGATCTGAAAGGAGCTCTGAATTGCACAAGGCTGAGTCCCCCAATGCAAGGGCCAAGAAGCCCTGCTGAGCAGCTCCCTCCCGCCCCACCCAGCTGCCTGCTGTCTCCACCTCCCCACCACCAGCACCCCCAAAAGCCCTCATGTCCTCCTCTTCCACTTCCCCAAAGCCTCCCGAGGTTCAGAAAGCAGGCCCTGGTCCTAAATAGCTGATCAATAAACACTGAATGATTAAAAGAGGGCTTAGGTAGCCAAGATAACGATGCTACTGATTCCTCTTAGTTCATCGAAAAATGCGGTGCGTGCTTGTGCTGTTGGATCAGCTGTGCATCCTACATCTGCTAATCTGAGCGACCACTTTGAAGATAACAATATGCAATATATTAACCATTGTCAACTTCCTGTTATCTTGTTTTTGAAACTCTGTACGTTTGTTTTTACTGGTTTTTTTTCTCTTTAAAATAAAATTTTAAAAAATTATACTCAGAAAACAGGTACTCTTGCTGCTTTGTTGATTAAAAATAGTATGTGCTTTCATTGTTCATTATTGTTTAATATTATGAGTTTATTTTAGTTTAAGATAACCAAACAAAATTTGTTCCCTATATTTAGTTCACTTAAAAGTTCTATGGAAATTTCATGTTAAATTCCCACAAGACACACAGTCATAAATCCATCATTTACCTTTTTCCTAATCATTTTAATTTTACACTTGCTGTATTGCTTTCCACATAATAAAACAATTTTGATATGCTGATTTAAAAAAATAAAAATAAAAAATAAGAAAAGATTTGTCACACTTCGCAATGAGCATGTGTACATTGCAAACACAGGTATTGAGCAATAAAAAGACGGGAATGTAGAATCAGTTCTCTGGAGTTATGAGTTCAAAGTCTTCCTGACCGCACTTCCTACAGCTGGGAACGTGTGTCGGAAACATCTCTAGCATGTGATGCCCAGTGGTGATTCCTCTGGGGAAGGAATGTGCTACTCGGCCTGCAGAGGGCAATTCCCCTCTTCCCAACGTCCTGCTCCGTGTCAAAGCATACTTACTTCTCTCAGGACTGCTGTAGAATTCTCTGAATATTTCACTTGATACTGAAGTGGGAACGGTGCCAGCACCGGGCTGTACCAAGAAATGTTTAAATTACCATCCTCCGTGATTTCCATCTGCAAATCCAACGGCGGCTCGGGCTTCACTTCAGAAAGAAAAGACAACACGTCTGAGTCCAGTCTCGTCAGAGCACAGGGAGTTCAGCCTGGCCCTTCAACTTCTCCTGCCTTTGTTACAGTTGATAAAAAGGATGTGTACAAACATGTACTAAAAATCAGAAGCTTGTCAAAATGGAAGAAAGGAGGTGCCGCATCTCCTACTTGGCACCTGTCTCTACCTGCGGTTTCTCCGCCTGCAGCTGGTGTTTCTCCTGTGCACAGACGTTATCGTTACCTCGGAGCGTCTACGGGTTAGAATTTTATTTTTAATAAGTAAAGCGGCACGCGCCTCGCTTTCTATAGCTTCGGGAATTTCGACACAGCTTCCCTCTTCTCCTTTAGGCCTTGGCTTAGACGGTTACCAGAAATGTATATTGCTTGAAGCAGAGATAACTAAAGACTAAAATCTGGAAGCAACAAGGCAAACTTTATTAGGTTTCCATGATCAAAAATAAAATGAAAAACAAAAAACAGAAGCAAAGATACGAAAGCAAAGTGAAGCCACCAAACCTCACCCTGCACAGTTCGCATCAGCGTTATCAACGTGCATTGCTATCAGAATCCCATCTGCTTATTAATGCGCATTTGTATTAGAAACGCAAACACACTCTTTCCCTGGGCCCCTGCATCCCCAGTTCCATAGCTACCCTCTATCTGCCTCCTCCAGCAGAGAGGGGTTTCTCGGACACCACTAGGCACCCCACACCCTGACCACCCCCTCTGGTCAAGTCCTCCTCCTCACCCCACTGAACCTGCTGTGCCCAGGCTGCCACCCTGGGCAGACACCATGTCGCTTCCAAGTGGTGGCCCTGCTCACAGATGCACACTCTGCCGCTCTTACACACCTGTCCCCGCATGTCCAGCTCAGCCCTCTTTCCTTCCGCTGACCACCCTGCAGGCTTTCTCTTCCTGAGCCCCAGATGGGTCCCCCAAACAACCCCACCTGCTAACAGCTTCTCTGCCTGAGGCTCCCGGACCTCAGACGCAGTAGCCGCCCACCGGAGGCACCTCAGACACGCGAGCACCAAGCACAGCTTCGTGTCCGTGCTCTCTGACTTCCCCATCTCCATGCCCTGCACGGCGCGCCTCGCTGGAAATCACACTGGCTGTGAAACAAGCTTAAGTGGCAGCGGCAGAGACATTTCTCCTATCACTCACTCCCTCCAGCAGCTGAGACAGCCCAGCCTCTTCTCCTCCCAGTCACCCTTGTGGCCAGGACTGGGAAAGTGACAGAAGCCAGTGAAAAATCTCTCTTCTGTAAACAAACTGCAACCGGGACAGGTGATGGTGCTTAGCTTTCTTAGCCTTTTAAGGCACTGCTTACCAACACTGATGGGCTGAACTGACATTAGAGGCGACCGAAAAGTTGCCCTAGCAGCTGCGATTTTCAAGTACATCAGAAAGGAGTCGTGGAGCTTGGCTGCTGGGACCGGCACGCGACACTCCCAGCGGTCCTCGAAGCTGCAGTTGCACTGGACGGCCTCAAAGCTGCCCTTCTCGGGGGCCAGGCGCGAGTCTCCTGCCACTTCTGACCTACATGAAAAATGAGAGCTAAATATTAACATGGATGTCAAAGTAGGGTGGGTGGGAAAGCTGTCGTGGCACCGGCCTAAGGGGCTTCCAGAAAAAACAGTCAATTAGAAAGACCAAGGGCCGCAGGAGACGGAAGTCAGAAATCACACAAGCAGAGCCCTGGAAGGAAAACTGCACCCCAAGTCCTACACTGGTGAAATGGTTTTACAATAGTATGGGAGAAAGGCCTTTCCCCAGACCAGCAAAGGTTAAAGAGCTCTCCATCCCCAGATCTGCGTTCTGTAAGATGCTACAGGAAGTCCTCTGCTGGGGAAAAGGACAGCAGCCAGAACAGGGCTTCACACAAAGAAAGGAAATTTAACTAAAAAGGGGAGTCACTGATTATTTAACAGAAATAACAGCCACGTATGGGAGTTCATAAGGTGCACAGTGCCAGTACCAAGCTTGGGACAGGAGAGGCGTGTACACAGTTGTGATCATCCTACACTGCAAATGAAGGTGTGATATTTAAAAGGGTAAAATATCACAAGACTATATTAAAACATACACTGTAAGTCTAAAGCAGCCACAAACATAATAAATCAAACAGACACAGTTAATAAGCAGCAAAGAAGACTAGACTCAGAAAAAATACTCAACCTAAAAGAAGGAATACAACAGGAAAACAGGAACGATGAATGAATGAAACAAGAAAAAACAACTACAAAGTTTTTAAGACTTTCTTCTTTTGGAAACTGCCTCGCTCTGTCATTCCTTTCTGGACGCCTGTAACCACGAGAGGGTGACGGAGCCTGCGGGGAGTGTGGCGGTCCCAAGCTTTGTGATCGTTAACCTGGCCTTGGTCTCGCTGGTCACTGATGATCTACACTACCAGGTCCTCAGGGAACTGCCCTGCGGCTCTTGGCCTTTGTGCCTCTTGAAGAAAGCTGTCCTCTGCCTCCAAGCCCTGGGTGTCGTTCCCTTGTTTCTGCCCCGTTGCGTCCACACCCGTACATATTAAGAGCACACCAGGAGAATGCTAAACTAGCCACATCATGTGTCGGCGAGGAACGCTAATACATTGCTGTTGGTAGAGGAAAATGACATGGCTTTGAAAAATACCCCGGCAGCTTCCTGTGTTACCATACACCCACCCTGTGAATACACCCGGTCCACTCCCAGAGTCATCCACCAGAACCAAAAGTAGGCGTTGGTCAGAGGCAGGACCGCTCTGTCCGTGACTCCCTCAAACCGCAAACAACCCAACTGTCTATCAACAGGTGAGTACAGTGGCAAAGTCCTGGTGTGTAGCTTACACGGTGGAATGCTACTCAGCAATGACAAGGGTTGAATATTGTTGTGTAAATCATCAGTGAATCTCAAAACAATCACAGTAAGTAAAAAAGGACAAAATACTGCATAAGTGCATTTATATAAAATTCTAAAACATGCAAAGTGATCTTTGGTGACAGAAATCAGATCAGTCATTCCCCAGGTGTAGAGAAGGGAGAGAGGATAGAATTATAAAAATCAAGAAGAAAGTTTGCGATTGATAATATATTTACTTTCTTTATGATACTGACAGTTTTATATATGATTTAATATACAAAACTTATCAAAATTTAGACTTTAAATCAATAGCTTATTGTAAATCAGTTATATCTCAATGAAGCTATTTACACAAGTGGAAAGAAAGAAAATATAGAAGGGTTCTTGTGAGCAATTTTGTCTATTACTGTAAACCTTGTGCCTAGTGGCACACACCTGTAATCCCAGCACTCAGGAGGCTGAGGCAGGAGGGTCACAAATTCAAGGCCAGCCTGGGCTACAGAGTGAGACCCTGTCTCAGAAAAAATAAAATAAGAATAACAGCACACAACCAAGACACAGATAGTGGGTGCTTCTGATTTATCAGAATTCACTGTAATCGTACTGGATCCTTAGTGAGTCTCCGCCTCGCTGTAAATGAGAGGAAGTGTGTGAGAGTAGGAGGGGCAGGTGCTGGACACAGCTGCCCAGGCCCAGGCTGTCCATAAACACGATGGCCACATACGGTATCCAAACCTCTCCAAAGAACCCTGGGAAAGCGAAGACACGGTAGCACGTAGGCATCGTTGCTGCCTGCAGAAATACTGCAGTCCTTTGGGAGGGAAAACACCAACTCATTAAGTATCACTGCTAAAAATTCAGGGCAGAAAAAGCATTGCTGCAGACACTATAACAACGAGCAGGCACAATCAGATACAAATAAAACATCAAAGAGAGACCCTAACCTCTTGCACACAGCCCACTTGTACGAAAGATTTTGAATGATGATAGATTTTTGAGTTTCCTAATATTGAATTTATTATTATTAATTTAGCACTAAAAAAATCAATCTGACAAGAGTTGCGGAGCTGTAATGTACAAAGGAATCCACTGGATACCGTGTAAGGGGTTAATATTATCATAAAAGCACCCTAAATTAACAGCAAATCTAAAATCAAGTAGTTATTGGCCATAAGATCAGAGACCAAGGACATTCATAACATGAGACTCTTTCCTTAATCGGTATAAGCGAGAAATGCTTGTACCTTTACGGGGTGGTTGGGAGTGTCAAAGAAAATATTTACATAAAAGCATTTTTGAAAAATTTTAATTGCTACCCACCTACAAAACTTTGTTTTAAAATAGATGCAGAATGATTTACTGCTTTTAATTTTGCCAACATGTTTAAACAAAGCCAACACAGTACAATTTTTTAAAACACTAAGCCAGACCTTTTATGTTTTTCAAACATTAAGATAAAAGGTTTACAAAGCAGGAGTGCGAGTAAAATAAAAAGTGATATTCTCAGTTAGAACATGGGGCTGGGGATTTAGCTCAGCGGCATAAGCGCCTGCCTGGCAACCGCGAGGTTGTGAGTTTGATCCCCAGTACCAAAAAAAACCAAAACAACTAAATCAGAACATGGCGTTAAAGTGTTAAGCTTTGGCCAAAGAACTCCCAAATATAGGCTATCCTAGCCCTGTTTTTCTCTTCTAAAACATGAAGTTAGAATCACATCACCTCAGAAGAAGTGGTCTCGCCAAATTATCCCTTTCTGATACGGTGGGTATTTGTAGAAAACAGTTGATTATTTATTACATAAATAGCTGCTCTATGACTTTTCTTTAAGTTACCTGGGTTTTTTGGGGAGGGTACCAGGAATCAAACTCACGACCTCACTCTTGCCAGGCAGGCGCTGTGCCACTGAACTATATCCCCAGTCTTATGTTATCTATTTATTCAGTCTCGATTTCATTTTTTAATAATCTTAATATGTGAAAAAAATTTTATATGAGAGTATATAGTCTTAATGACTATATATTACATAGTATCTTTACTATAAAAATATAGCAATTCATAATTTATTCAATAAAAGAAAGCTTTAGTCAGAAATTTCCCAAAGCACTTGAACAGAAAACTCCATGATGAAACTATGAGAATTAATCTAAAGCTAGTTTTGGAGTGTCCTCAACTGCAGGGTCAGCAAACTCCCACCCACAGACCAAGCCCAGCTTTCTGGCCAGGGCCCGAGAATAGCTCCTCATATCTGCAAGCTTAAAAAAAGGGAAAATGTTTCATGACACATGGAAATGACGTGAAGTTCAAACACCAGTGCCCACACATGCCATGGCGCTAATCCCCGCTCCCCCTGCCCCGTGGAGTGACCTGGCCATCGGACACATGGGGCGCAGCTGGACGGCTGTCACGGAGAGTGGGGTCTGCAGAGCTCGGAATCTCTGCTCTCTGGTACTTTAAGGAAACCTCTGCCCACCTGACCTCCAGGCCAGGAACAGCTTGTACTCCTTACTCTGGGTGCTTGATGGGCAAAGGACAGAAAATCAGAGAAACCACACTAAATATATTATCAAATTTCATTATCACAAATTATGTGACACACCTTAAGGACCCATATCTAATGATAATCTAAAAAGTCTGTAATTACAAAGTATAAGGATAAATCACCATTGGTTTTTTTATAAGAGAAGTACTTGGCTTAAAATCACATCCTAAAATTTGTGAAATTCTTGGAAATTCTGTATGTAGCAAAATATTTTATGCTTTGCTAACAGACACAGACACACTGGTGCTATTTTAATCCCTCAACACAAGAATGAGCTTTCCCTGAAGGTAAAAATGATACCAAAATATTGCTCAAATGAATTCTAAATTTTGGCCCCTTTGCAACTTTTATCTTCCAGGAAAATTTTCTACTCAGAAATTAGAGACCTAACTAGCCAGAAATTTCATTTTTGGTGGCCACATGTGGTTACAGAAAGCACAGTTAGTCCTCTGATCTTTGCTTCGGTTTTGCTTTCTTCCAAATTTCTCCAAGAATTCATTAAAACGTCTCTAAGCAAAGACCTACACCATTATAGGAGCAGCACAGGGTGCCATGCAAGTTTCTGACTGTTATATAAGGAGACAGCAAGACACAGCAGACAAACCCAAGACGAGGAAAGCTACTACTGCGTCTTAGCTTCAGAAACCATTTCATCAAGTCACTGATTTCTAATCTGTAAAAATACTGCCCCCAAACTTTACTTTACTAACACCAAATTACTTACATAGGAGGTTGGTGTCTCAAGCTAATCTCATCATTAAAATCACTTGGAGCAAACTGGAGTCCCAGCCCTCCTATGAGGAATTCCTAGGTTTGGGGCTAAGGAGTTTACATTTTTAATAGGTGCAAACAACCTAGCTCCACCTCCAGCCTAGAGTCAACCCAGGCCAGAAGCACTGACCTAGACAGCGTTTATCAAGAAGCAAGGCAAAGAAACAGAAACAAAAGAACCTTCCTATCTATCAGGGTAACTCACCCACACGGGCTAGTGATGACAAGTGAGTGTAAACAGTCCTTGGTATGTGCTGTCTTTCCCAGTGGTATGTGTTACCCTTGCAAAACTCCCTTTTGTGTACTCTAGGGTGAGCCAATAAGTAATAGGTAAATGTGTGCCACTGCTGGAGACGGGGGCCCGTGGTTCTGAACCTGAATGAGACATTTAGTAGGACACCTAGTCAACGCGTGCATGTTCAGAGAGGCGCAGGAAAATGGATTCGTGTGTGTGCATGCGTGTGCGTGTGTGTGTGCCTGCGTGTGTGTGTGTGTGTGTGTGTGCGTGTGTATGTGCACGCACTATATATAACTAGCTCTGTGCACTGAGAAGCCAGAAGCAGTGTCAACTCAGTAACAACCAGCACACTGGCCTGTTTTTTGTAAATATCACTCTCTAAAATAAAAGCTATTGTGGCCCCTCGGAGGATTCCCAATGTTAGATCAGGACAAGTGTCAGATCAACCTGCAGCACCCTGGAATGTCAGAAAGTCAGAAAACTGCCCCCTCTCCCCGCCAAAAAACCCCAGAAATCACCCTGACTAGGCTCCCCCTGCCCAAGGATGGGTCAGTCTGAGTAACAAAACAGTCTGGATAACTGACAGTGTCCTGCAAAATAAGAATCTGTGAGTCCACTTTGACAAGAAGAGGGAAGGAGGGAAGAAAGTTCTAAGGGGGACTGACAGACGCCCCGCTGCTATAAACTACTGACCAAAGGCTGAAACCAGGAGCGTAGGACACGGCCAGAAGGGCCCCCGGACACCCCAGAGCCATCTGGCCAGGGAGCGGGCTGAGCCCCGGGGCTGCTGCGGTTCCTGAGCTCAGCTCCAGGCCTGGTGTGCACAGTAGGCACCTCCTAAAGGAGCGAAGCGTCTCCTTCCTAGGTCGGAGGCAAAACACCTAACGCTGTTCCGAAATACCGCATCGCTCCTGCAGGGATCTCTCCCCCAGGCTCTCTGACAAACATGATGACATCTGAGCTCCAACCACGCTGCAGACAGCAGGGCACAGCCCTAATAGACACCTCGGAGGGCTTTAAATCCCTTAGGAGAGTCAGCTTTTAGTTTCTTAAGAAACATGCTTGGTCAAGCATGGAAGCCTTTGGAAGGTTTCTCTTGAGAATTCTCCAATGTAAGGAAAAAGTGACTTTGATGAAAATGTTTTCTAAAATAATCACCACTCTGAATTTTCACTTCCATGAAAGCAAGGTCTCATTCATTACACTGAGTAGTAATGAAAAAGGTAAGTCACTCTTTAAGCATCAAAGAATCAATGAGAAAGTGTTTTAAGGAGTTAAAATCCAAAGTGCGCCCTTACCCTGGACTTACAGCTTGAGTATGTTCACTGTTGGAAATATAGCTACTTAAGCTACCATCTTAGCTCTCCACTTAGGACAAATGAATATTATTTGTATTTTTAATTTCACAAAAAGTCAAATGTGAAAAATATACCTGAAAAAATACACACAAAAAATTTCCCTAATGGAGAAAACCTAATGGGGAAGAACATGATTCAAAAAAAAAAAAAAAAAAACAAGTCACTCTACAAACGTCCACAGGCATGAAAGGAAAGACGGGGACAGGAAGGGTTGGTCCCCAGTCTGCCTCACTCTAAGAAAGTTCTTGCATGAAAAAATAATCACATAGTGGAAATGGACACGTGAATTGATCTGGTACTTACAGGGCGTAGAAAAGACGAAGGTCGTAATTCTCACAAGGACTCTGACGGGAGGGCTCCACGGCACAGATGAGTAATTTCAAGTCCCCTGTCACGCAGCACTGCACGTTCCAGTTTGCACCTGAATTAAAAGTAAACTGCATTAAGTAAACTGGAAAACATTCTGAGCAACTCGGTGAACGAGCAGGTCTACATCCATGCCGCTCGGACCTGCCTCCCACCGCCTGAACAACTTGGCCAGCGGCCCGCCAGCCCCGGCATGGAGTCCCTTAGAGAGCCCTTGATTTTCTTATTGTGAAGAAAAAGAATTAAATCCAACTCTCTTCTCAAACTCCTCTTTCATCTCATGTTCAAGGAGAACAGAAGAGCTCCAATTTCACCTCACTCAGTCATTCACACTTCTCAAGAAAAAAAAAAAACATCGAATATGGAGGGACAAGGGAGGGGTATTTCTGTGTCAGCATCAGTAAACAAAGGCCCTGGGGCTCTGACTCATGTCTCAGACTTCTGTGACCCTCTGGTTGTCCTCTCCACAGCTTGTGCATGCCACTGACTCACAGGAAGGGGCTGGCTTCTTGTTCTCCTCCCCGTGGCCCACAGTTGGCCCATCGAGTGCCCTGCGAAGGCCATGGGGAGGACGACCAGATGCCAGCCCCTCCTGGGGCGTGGGCTAGGAGACAAGAAGAGCCAAGGTGCCCCCTCTTCCACTGTGAGCACCCAGCTGATCTGGAGAAACACAGGCGGAGATGATAGCTGCTGAAGTAAAATACAGTGCAATGCTTATAGTGTTTGGTGTTTCCTTGACTTTGCAGGCCAAAAGTCAGAGCCTGACCATCTATTCAGAGCATAACAATACACAGTGTAGCATACACTGGGAATCTCCTTCTGAGGGTGGTGGGCATTGTTAATTCCCTATGATCTTGTTTTAAAGTCCTGTATCATCTTCACTGTTTGGTTTGGTTTGGTTTCATTCTGTTTTGTCTTGTTTGATTTTATTATATCTGATGGCAGGGGCAGCTATTTCAAAGATAACAAGATATATTATGGCAGCTATTTTGGATTTACTATTACCTTGCTTTGAAGTCCTTTATAACATTCATTGTTTTGTTTTTATTGGTTCTATTCTGTTCTGTTTTGTTTGACTTTGCTATGTCTAACGGTCTGGGCAGCTGTTTGAAGACAACAGGAGGCATTATGGTAACCATTGTTGATTTCCTATTATCACCTACATTGTTTTGTTTTGATTGAGTTTATTTCGTTTTATGTTGCTTGGTTTTATTCTCTTTAAAATAAAAAATTTTTTAAAATTTTTTCTGTGACTGTACCATCACAAGCCCCAAACTCAAGGCACGCTGGGGAACTGCTGAGCGTGTGACGATAACCCGGGCGACTTGCAATTTAAGGCAGAAACAGTAAACTGTGACTAACGAAGACAACACCAAGACTAACTTAACTGGACCACTGCCCAAACTAGAAGGGTGCCCGCCACTGGTGAACTCTAACCTGGGCATGGCCTGCTTAGAGGAGTAACCGTCAGCTGACCACTATACAACCTAGCGATTTTAGGTATGAAAATTTAAACTCCACTCTGATTTATACTATAAAGTTAAAATAGAGGGCACTATAATCACTACCCTTCAGAATTGAAAAAGATGCTAACAGAGTTTACCATCCCAAGCCTCATAAAAAAGACTTCGACTTGTTAAACTCATTCTTAGAATATTTAATAACCACTTGATTAGCTAAGTTAAATTTTGTAACACATGCTTTTTGCTTAAACACTCTGGAAGGCTGAAGCAGGAAGATCACAAGTTCAAGCCCAACCTGGGCAACTAACTGAGACCTCATCTCAGAATGAAAAATTTTAAAAAGGGTTGGGAATATAGCTCGGGGCCAAGGCCCTGGACTCAATCCCCAGGACAAAAATAAAGGTGCTAAGTTGAAGCGGAATGAACAGCTATGAGCTGGTGTAGGCGGTGGCAGTTATTTCTACCAGCTTGTTTGCAGGTACTGCTTTCACGGCACCTCTCGGTTTTCCCCTTATTCCCAAACTGACTTCCACACACTGGAAGGTTTCCTCCATCTGATCAGTGACACGGAAGCCGGGGTGACTCCCGCGCGTCACAGGACATCTGGCAGGACCTGAAGTTCATGATTACTGCACCTGGGGAGGAAGCCCGCTGCCCTCGGGCAGCCAGAGGCCAGGGCTGCTCCCTGGAGCCGAGGGTAACCCGGAGCGAACGCGCGAAGCCGTCCCCTGGGCCCCCGGCTCCCCTGCAGGGTTAATGCTACCCTGACACGCCTGTGCCTCCCGAGTGTGGGCTCCACCCCGTTCAGCCTTCCCAGAGACGCGGACATAATTCTGCTGCTCACATTTCCAGGTGCAGAATTAGTATGCAGGACACTTGAAATGACCACAAAAAAAATCCCTCGATTTGAAATGGGTCCTGTTTTAGATAGATTCCTCACCTGAAAAATACCATCACTCACAAATGTTTTTAAATGTGACTAATTCTATGGTACAGTTAGCAATCCTCTATTTTTTATTTAACAAAAAACAGTGTTTTCTCTGTTTCAAAGCAAATCTAGTAGACTACAAGGGTTATATTTTTTAAGTGATATAAGTGAATTTTATTTTTTACTTTTCTATTGTCTAATTTTTTGTGTTCCTCATGCAAGAGAAACCATGGGATATTTAAGCCTGTGTATCTGATTTACTTCACTTAATATCATGGTCTCATGGTGCATGCATTTTACTACACGTGACCCAAGTTTATCATTTCTTATGGCAGAGAAGTTCTCCACTGTGTGCAAATACAATTCTTTATCCATCCACCAGTTGACGGGCGGATAGAGCACTTCCGAGACTCAGCTGTTCCGAATTCTGCTGCTACAGACATGGGTGAGAGGGGATCCCTGTGAGCGGGGATCCCTGCGCCCCTTTCAGGAAGACATCTAGAGGGGGGAGAGCAGGACAAGAGGAATCTCAAGTTTTGGTTTTTCTGAAAGCAAAAAGAGTTCACTTTCTATGTTCTGTGGGATATTAAATAACTGGGGCCTTATTATTAACTACTGTCACAGGATGAATCCTCATTTTATTATTGATATTCAAATGACAATATGTGTTAATAATCACACCCATAAGGCATCTAGCTCATGTATTTCGGGAATCAAAACACTTTGATCAACATAGTTAAGACTTGACAGTTACTGCTTGGAACATTAAAATACCTACCTGGCTGCTGGAAAGCAGAAGAATCCACTGTGGACACAAAGGTCTCCCATTCAGTGTGGTCCACACGCGTGGGGCAGTTTTTATCTTGTTCACTCCAAAAGCAACAGAGGAAGGTTGCTTGGGATAAATCAGCAATGTCGGCACCACTTGAATTAAAGCTGGCTTCCAGGGCCGCCTCATCCGCTCCACGCAAACCCGAAGTGCTGTTTGAGACTCCAGCGGGCAAGAGGGAGGAGTCATCCGTTTTATTCGGCAGCAGGCAAGATAATTTAAATCTCCAGGGAGTGACCGGATATGCCAAGTTGAACGCAGCTATCACAGAAAGAAATTCTGCTAGGGCATGAGACAGATATGCAGAAAACAAGTGATCGCATGGCATGAGACACGGCAGTAGAAAAGTGTGTGACTCCAAGCACGCAGTGTGCAGTGATAATCGTCTGACTTTCAGAGTGCTCGCTCTCTGGGCCAGGTGTGAGGGTGTGCAGAGAGTCTCGTTTATTTCCTGAACTAACTCCACTCTCGGGCATCCTGCTTTGGAAATTCATACATCATTTTTCCTCATTTATCTAATGTCTTTTATCTATATTTTCATGAAAGAAACTAACATTAAATATTTTAGTTGCCTTTTGAATAAAAAAATTATTCTATCTCCTGGCATAAATGAGTGATATCTGCATATGCATTTATAGAAATGACATGAAAGAGCTTCTTCAGTGTTTGTTAGAGCAACAGCAGAATATTAGCAGCACTCTACTGCGCGGTTTCAGAGGGCTCTGCCTGTCTATGAGGGGAGACAGCTGGACTATCTCCTCCAGACACGAGGCGTCACACAAACAAGCCCGAACACGCACTCCCAGAAAAGGTGCCCCCCCAGCTCTTTCCAGGGAACTTAAGCTGGGGATTATCACTTTTCAGACAAAAGATCATGAACACTTTTACAGCGCTGTACTAAACAATATCCTCCAGCGTTAAGTGGTTTCAAATAACCACTTGAAAATAAAGCCATTAATGCTTCATGATTTATTTTTACGTATAACCCAGCTATTTTGTTGCCCTATATACACAGAAATGTACAGGGAAAATTCTGAGGACTTTGTATGGATTTGTACTATATGGGCATTTTGAGGAATTATGGGAAATGTAAACATGTTAGAAAACAGAACCAACCAAGATGTCCTGCTGTAAGGATAAGTTCACTGCAGTACTTTGAGATAGAGGAATATTATTCAGTTCCAAAAAGAAAAAAAGCATGAAAAGACAGAGAGGACACTATTGCACATTATGAAGAAAAAAAGTCAATCCGAACAGGCTGCAAACGCCTGATTTTGAGTCTATGACACTTTGAAAAAGCAAAACAGTTAAAGAGATTAGCGGCTGTGGTGGGGCAGTCAAGGGGCAGCAACTGTACATATAGCCCCACACTACTCTGCAAGGACCTATACGATCCTGTGTGAGTCCGTCAAAAGCAACAGAGTGCCCCAGAGTGAACCCTAATTAAATAAAGTAAAGTTATTAAAATAAAAGAAAGCAGAAATGTTTAAAAAGTAATTCATGATCCTTTCAGTCCCAGGGATTAAACCAGGCCTTCCTGCTGAGCTCTGGTCCCAGCCCTCTTGCATTTTCCCTTGGAGACAGAGTGCTTCTAAACCACAAAGTGACCCTAGACTGGGCTCAAACTTGTGATCCTCTTACCTCGGCCCCCAGAGTATGGGGATTGCAGGCATGCACCAACATGCCCAGCTCAGAAATATTTTTGATTAAAAAAAACTGATGCAAGTAAAAATATTTAAGTAATAATGTTCATAACTTAGTTTCTAATCCTTTCTAAAAATGCAAATTAATATAAATATGCACAGATACATCCTTTTCAGAAGGGGAGGGGACCGAGAGATAGAGGGCAGGCAGGACAGGAGGTGAAAAGGATGGAGATGTGGCGACGCCCATGTTCCACCTCCTCACAATGAGGGTCTCATTATGTCCTGCAAATACGGACTAATAAAAATGAAAATGAAAAATTTTTCACAATGATAACAATTAGGTTTTATAACCCCACAGAGACAAATCCTCATGCCTTCCATTGCTCTAGCATATGCTTCTGAAATCAGAACATCTATAAAAATAGAATTGTGTTGTGGTTAAAAAAAAAAATCATGAATATGCGGCACCACTAATGAAAAGCATTAGTTTTTCTAGCTGCACAGGGAAGACTCAGTGAGCAGAATTGAAATCAGCCTGACGTCCTCAAAGTACTGAAAACTAAAAAGTAATAATGAACTTCACAAACACAGCAGCCATTGAGACAGTGTCATTAAGAGATGACTTCTGCTTGCACAACCCCCTTTGCAGAAGACATGTCTTTCCCTTGGAACGGCTCCCCAACAGGGAGAGGCTCAGAATGTCATTGGTACCATATGCTACAGCAGATTCCAACATCCCAGGGTCTTGTCTGATTCTCAAGACTTGTTCAAATCATGACCCTTTCAAAAAGCCAATACACAACTAAGCAGAACCTGATACAAATTGAAGAGCAGAAAAGACAGTGTGTGTTCTCCTCCTAAATGCAGTAAGGTTGGCTGAAGCATGTAAGAGACAATGAGTTACTGCTCCTTGATAATCCCACTAACGTGACTTTTTTGACATCTCTGTGAGCAGAGCTGTCCTGGGTGGCCACGATGAGAAGGGACAGTGTGACAAGGGAGGCCTACAGGGATGTGTGAAGGGCACCTGTACCCTGAAGCTGCAAGACAGGCGCCCAGAGCTGGCTGACACCAGGGTGACAGTCACCAGACAAAGCAGGTTTGGTTGAAGACAGCCTGACCTCAGTGTCAAAACTTTGGAACTAAATGAGATGATTCAAGTTTTTTAAAAGTCAGAATCTCACCAGAACGCGATGAGAGACGAGTGGGAACCACATACCCAAAAGTTACCCATGAGGGGAGCACGGAGGAGAGGCCTCTCCAGGGGTGCTCGCCCTGCAGAAACACCAGCTGGGACAAATCTGCAAAGATTTGTTAAAAATTTTCCCAAGTGCTATGGAAAGCAGGCGTGACATATGGGAGGCAGAAGGCGGGACAGTTCCATGCAATCTGCCCCAGGCTTAGGACCCCAGGAAGCATGGCATGGAGACAGATGCCATCTCTTGGAGAAGAGACAGAAGTGAGCCAAGCTTCACCTTGGTCCCCAGCACCAGTTCTGCCTCATTAACCCCAGCACCAGGCAGATACCCAGCTATAACCTGCAGACTGAGCCTCCCCTTCTGCCCTGGTGCCAGACAGGAAGCCACACACTTGCATAAGGGGCCTGGCAGCTGCGGACCCACCACAGGAGACCTGGCTTCAGACAAACCTCAGAGGCTGGGGAGCCTCAGTGGCCACCAACTGGCAGGGACATCCCCCATCCTGTGTTAGCCCTGGTGGCCAGGAAACACCTGCCCAGCACTGGGCACTGCTGCAGGCCTAGGCCGCAGCACCAGTGGCAGGGGTCACATGCAGAGGGACCACGCAGATGACCTGTCCAGGGACTCTGCACAGGATGGGAGCTGAAGGTTCTAAGCAAGGCCGATGTGCAAACGCCAGTGTAGATACACACTTCTCCAGCACACAAATGTCAGCACACAGCCACCCAGGCAAATCAGGTGGAGAACCAGGACATCGCTGAAGGCACAAAATCAAGCACTGGGATTGATTCTCCAGCGAGAATTCTAAACTTCAAAGTCTACAGAAGAAAACTCAAAAGAACGAGGAAACAAAGCAACCAGAATGATAAAATTAATGGGCACTGAAATAATAATAATGGGGCTGAAAACAGAATGAATAAAATGAAAAAGGGAACACAGAACACCAAGAACAGAACAAATACAGCTGAAGAATGTGTGAACTCACAGAACAGCTCACTGAAAATGTACAGTCAAGGTAAAAAAAGAAAACGGAATGAAAAACTGAAGACATGAAACTTATGCAACAGAATCAAAAGAGCAAATTTTTGAGTTACTGGGTCTCAAAGCAGAAGTAGAAAAAGGTGAAGAGTAAAAGAGTAAGGAAATAAAAGAAGAAAAATTTCCAGTCTTGGAAATAGATACAAATATCCAGGTATAGAGATCAAAGGTCACAGATTAGATTCTCTCCAAATAAAACAGCTCGAGAACTTGTATAATCCAAAGGTCAAATAAGATCCTGAAAACAGCCAGAGAAAAAGAAACAAACAGCACACAAGAAGGTCCAACATGTCCCACGGAAGATTTCTCAGGAGAAATTCCCACAGGCCAACAGGCTCTGAGTGGTACTGTCAATGTGCTGAAGGAAAACTGAACAAAACCCTGCTGACCAGGAACACTGGTCCTCACAAATGAGAGCTAGCCGGGCATGGTGGCGCATGCCTGTAATCCCAGCACTGGGGAGGCTGAGGCAGGAGGATCACAGCAAGTTCAAAGCCAACCTGAGCTACTTAGTCAGTTCAAGGCCAGCCTGCACTACAAGGCAAGACCTTGTCTCAAGAAAAAAATTAAGAAACAATTAAACAAGAAATGGGAGATAAAGATTTTCCCATGCAAACCAAATCTGCGAGAGTTTCTCACCACCAGACCTGTCTCACAGGAAATGCTAAAAGAGTGCTCCAACCTGAAAAAAATAATAATACAATAATGAGTAACATGAAAGTATACACCTCACTTGTCAGATGCAAAATACTGTAAAACAGGAAAGGTAGGAGTAAATCACTCACATCATTAATAAGAAGGTTAAAAGATACAACTAACAACTATAATAAGAGATGTGTAACAAGAAAGATATAAATTCTTAAATTAAAAATTAAAAATGCAGGGACATAAAAAATAAAATAAAAAATGTAGAGACAGGTGAAATAAAAGTACAAGTTTTTTTGCAATCAAAATTAAAGTGTTTTGGCTTAAGAGAACTTATTATAACTCTAAGATACTTTTTATAATCATCAAGGTAACTGCAAGGAAAAAAATCCATAACAGATACACTGAAAATAAAAATCAAGGAATCAAAATATGCCACTAAAGAAAAAAAATCATCTGATCACAAAGAAGATAGTGAGAGGAAGCAATAATCCAAAGAACTAGACAACAGACAAAAAATTGGTTACCATCAATAATTGCTTGGAGCCAGGCATAGTGGCACATTCCTGTAATCTCAATGTATAGGAGGCTGAGTCAGGAGAATCATTGCAAGTTTAAGGCCAGCCTGGGCCACCAAATGAGCCTAAAGCCAGCCTGAACTGCACAGCAAGACCTTGTCTCAGAAAAATAAAAATAAATTACTTTGAGTGCTCGCTTCAGCAGCACACATACTTTGAATATAAATGGACTGAGTTTGCCAGTAGACAGAGTTATTCAATCAATGGATTAAAATAAAATAAGATTAAACAATATAGTTCCTATAAGAGATTCAATACTGGGGAGGGAGAGAGAGTGAGGAGAGGAGAGAAGGAAGGAGACGGATTTACTTTTCCTACAGTAACACACACGAATTGACTGTGAAGGGATGGAAAAAGATACTGCATGTAAATGAAACCAAGAGAGACCAGGAATAGCTACACTTACATCAGACAAAACAGACCCCAAGTCAAAACTGTAAAGATAGAAAAAGAAGTTAACATAGTGGGGTATAACAATTGCTGGTAGATTTGCCACCAACATCAGAGAGCCTAAACATACAAAGCAAACGTTCAGTGTACCCAAAGGGAGAGACAGAAGGTAGGAAATGTAACAGGAGGCTTCAGTACTTGACTTTTAGCATTAGACAGCACATCCAAGGAGGAAAATCAGCAGGGAAATCACAGACTTAAACCTCATCCCAGACCAAACACAGAACAGAGAAGCACAGAACGTTCCATTCAACAACTGCAGAATACAAATTTTTTTCCACTGTACAGAGAACATTGTCTGGGCAAGACTGTATGTTGGGCCACAAAAAAGTTTAATGAATTTAAGACTGAAATCCTATCAAATGTCTTTTCTGACTGCAATGAAATAGAATCATAATGAACAACAGGAAAAAACTTTTTTTGTCTTTTTGAGACAAAGTCTCACTGTGTACCCTAGGCGGGCCTTGAACTCACTTTATAACCCAGACTGGACTTGAACTCACAGCAATCCTCCTATTCTCCTGCCTCAGCCTCCAGAGTACCAGATTTACAGGTGTGGACCACCATGCTTCAGGAAGAACTTTAGACAATTCACAGACAGATGGAGATTAAACAACATGATCCTGAGCAACCAACGGGCCCATGAAGAAACTTAACATCATCCAATCATAAAAAGGAGAAAAAGTTGGCTTTGGAGCCACATGGATGAACTGAAGGACAAGATGCTAAGGAAAACAATCAGGGCACAGAGAAACAGACGCCACATGGTCTCAGCACCTGTGCAACCTACAAAGTGGATCTCATAGAAGTCAAAGCAAGGTGTGGACTACCAGAGGCTGGGGAGGACTCACAGGGCAGGAAGCCGGGGAGCTCGCCATTGAAGCAAGCAAGGGGGAGTAAGTTCCATGCTCTGATCACAGTGTGGGGACCATAGTTAATGATGTGTCGTGTTGGTGAGAATGCCGACAGGAAATGGTAAGTGTTCTCAGCACAAAATGCTATCTACACAAGGCAGCGCACTTGGCGATTAGCTAGACTGAACCACTGCATGATGTACCCTGACCTCAAAGCATCATGATTTACAGAATAGATACATGTAACTTCATACGTCAATTTTTTCTTAATAAATAGAGTTAAAGAAAAAGAACTGGAAGCAGAAAAAACAAATCAATGAAAAATAGGTTTCCCTGTTTTAAAAAAAGGTTATCGAAGCCAGGCGTGGTGGCACATGCCTGTAATCCCAGCACTCGGGAGGCTGAGGCAGGAGGATCGTTGCCAGTTCGAGACCAGCCTGGGCTACAAAGTGAGCTCAAGGCCAGTCTGAACTGCATAGCAAGACCCTGTCTCAAAAAGACAAAAAAGAAAAAAGGTTATAAACAAGGCTTGACTAACTTCAAACCTAAGATCACTATGGTTTGCAGCAGTTAAAAAAACAAGACAGTCTAAGGTTCGTGTGAAGCTTCCTCTCCAAACCGGCCCTGCAGTGGCTGGGGGGAGGGACTAATGCGCATTTAATTTGTTTCTCTATCTTTGTTTCTTGTTTGTTTCAGTTGCTTGGCTGGTTTTGGTACCAGGGATTGAACCCAGGACCCTCACACTAACTGCATTCTCAGACCTCTGTAAAATTGTATTTACTTTTGATACAGGGTTTCACTAAGTTGCCCAGCGGAGTTATAGTTTGCAATCCTCCTGCCTCAGCCTCCCAGAGCACTGGGGCTACGGGCATACACCACGATGCACAGCTATTTAATTTCTTAAAGCATTCTGATAATACTCAAGGCGGTGGTCTCCAGTGCTAATGCCATGCCTTGATAAGGTTCCCTGACGATGACACTTGCCATCACTTTCCAGAGGGACCGAGGCAAATGGCATTGAAGGCATCATCACTATTCCGTTTGAGAGTGATCACTTTGTGTCACAGTCATTTACTGTCAGCGTTATCAAGGAGTAAGCTGTTTAACGATAGAGCAGACATTTGACTGTCACCTGCTATATGTTTATAATTTAATAGTGGTGAATGTGCTGAGTAAAACTGATTTGTTTAAATGCCATTCTATCACACTTCTCTGTATTCATGCCCAGGTCTTAGTGTGTGCATATAAATTCTCTGTACTGTGAAACAAAGTAAAGTTTTAAAAAAGCAACTCGTGGGCAGCAAGAAAATAACCATAAACACAGCAAGTTCTTCAGACTTAGGAGGGAGCACTGCGTGTGCAGCCCGACAGCACCTGCAGGTGCCTTTGGTCAAACTCCCTTCTGTAAGTGTCTGCGAGGACGTTCCTGGAGAGAACATCTGACCCCCGTCCACGGTGTGGACCACCCGATCCAGTCACCCACGGTGCTTCTGGGCCTGGTGCCGAGCGAGACAGTGGTCTCCCCGGCCCCGGCCCCAGTGAGGCGTCGGCTCTTACGGGGTCTCCAGGAGGAACCTGCGTCCTTGGCTGCCCTGGTTCTCGGCCCTTTGGATTTGGAGGGGTCCACAGCCCCGGCCCCGGGCTGCAGCCTGCTGACTGTGCCTCCGGGACTTTCCAACCTTCCTAACCCATGTCAGGTCCTGAAATCTCAATTTCTCTCTCTCTCTCTCTGTCTCTCTAGATATCTCTTGTTCACTGTTTCCTACACACACATACACACACACACACACACACACACACACACAGGTCCTGCTTCTCTGGAAAGCCCTAGTACAGGAATAAATATCTATTACAGTTTAGAAATTTCTAAAATTCAATTGAGACCAATAAAATCCAACAGCAGAAGAAGGTATATGAACCAGAAAATCGCATCAGATATATAAATGATCAATAAACTGCTCAGCCTCACAAATGTCAAATAAATGAAATGAGGTGCCAAAAAGTAAGGGATGGTAAGAGAATCAGTAAGAGGGTATAACCTGCATCTCTGGTGGAAATGCAAAGGGCCAAGCGCTCTCCATACGTCTATTGGAGCAGCAAAGGAGGCAAACTCTTGTAAGCAGATTTCCCAGTATCAGATTTTGTGATATACACCCTCTTCAAGATAGAAGTTCCTCCTTAGGAGCTAAACTACCTTCCAGGTATATGGATTTTCAATGCAGCACTATCTTTTAAAGAAATGGAGTGCCTATTGTTCAAGAATTGGTCAGGTGCATTCATGTGAAACACTGCATTTGACTACTACACAAATAAGTTCTTCGATAAATACTGGTAAGGAAAATTGTCATGATAAATTGAAAACAAGTGGAAAAAGCAACATGCAAAACAAAATGCTTGCAACTATGCTTGCAGATGTGTGCGTGTGTATTAAAACTCTGGACTCATTTTTAGGAAATTGGGAATGGTTTTCACTTTTGCATTTACAGTTTTGTTGGTTGCATTTTTCATCACAAGCATATATGAAATTCCAAGCTGGAAAAAGACTATTCTGTTAGTCAATATGGAAATCACATCTGTAGGAGCAAATTCTCCGCTTCATATATAAACAGCAAATAACTTACCACAGTGTAGCAAAGCCACACAGAATGTCTGACAAGTCATTTTTCTTCAGAGACATGCACCGGATTTTAATAAATCTAAAACAAAACACACACATGGGAAAACACATGTATACAAGTTGTCTGTTAGGAATATAAAAGGGCTATAAGCATGGCCTTCAATTGCAGTCCTCTGCAACAGAAATATGCCCTGCTCAATCGTGGTATAGCAAGACTTACTGCTAGGGACAGGCCAGCTTACATAGTTAAAATATAAGCCATAAAAAAAATCCAGTCTTCTCTTATTCCGTACATACCGAGACAAGTATCACAGGATAAGACTGAATTTTCAACTGACCCAAATTCTCCCAACGCAGATTAAATGCATAACCGCTACCCCAGCGCCATTAGTGCCACTGTCTTCACATCATTTTCATGCTCAAATTCCCCTTATTTCCAAGGCCTTTGCCTTGTACAGGGTGGCACCGAGATGAATGATTAACTCAGAGAATGATACGTTCTTTCCAACACAGCAAAATATTTTTGAAAACCAATTATTTTCAAAACTGTTTCCAAAATGTTTTTGAAAACCAATTATTGATTTGCAGATAAGTTGATATTCACATATCAGTGGAGTCATTCCTGGGAAGTCTCACGACGAGATATCCAAATGCTAGAGAGAAGCCTTCCCGTGAATGCTACTCAATTTGAAATATTAGATCACATGAAATTATTAGCACTGCTACATCGTGAGTCAGAATAGCAGTCCATCTTTAATGTACCCATCTGGGACTCGTGTGATTTTGATGTTCACTCTTTTTTTAATGACCTCAAACAGGGGCTCAGCCCACCACCCAGGACTCGTCTGCAGCAGGCACCGTGCCAGGAGTCTGAGGTGTGGGTCCTGCTCTTGTAACCAGAGACCTCATCGACAAATCAGACTGCGGGGTGATCTCTGCGGCCCCTTCAGGGCTGTCTATGATTCTGAGACATTTTATTTCAGAACAGGAACCACAGTTTTCCTGCAGAGAGCATAGAATTAGTGACACGCATGTCTCAGAACTCATGCCTGAGAAAACGCACCACAGGGAGGAAAGAGAGGGGCAGGGTTAGTTATTTTACAACTTACCCTTAGGAGGAAAAGAGACAACGGAAAACAGTCTGCAATCTGATGCATTTGTTTTTCACACTATCGGTTTTTCATGAGATTTTTCTTCTTTATAACTCTCATCGCAACTCTGGTCTAGCATCTCTAGAAAACCTTTCAGTGCTGGGAGTCACGGTGCTCTCTCCCCACCAAGATGAACAAATTCCCTTGTCTCTTATGTCACCTGTGCTAGTTACGTTTTCATCACCGGAACAAAATATACAACAACTGAAACTTAAAGGAGAGGAGTTTATCTACATTCCTGTGTCCCAAATGTCTCTGTCACTAATTGTTCAATCATGTGCTTTCCAAGTCCTTGCCTTATGGCCAGATCATGGCTACAGCCCACAGATCAGTGTATAGTACACATTGGAACATTTTTTTCTTCCAATAAAAATATATGACCAGGTCACTGCCCAAAGAGCTGCCCCCCGTGAAGACTTCCGTCACCACTGTCCTGCAGGGATGTCCTGGGAAGGGCCATAACGCTGCAGCCGTCCACTTGCGGATGGTGCCCACGTAACACACAGAACCACCTGTAAGCCAGGCCCCCACCTCCCTCCCTCTGACGGCTGATCGCAGGGTGCACCCCTAGGCCACAAGTGCATTCTGGGAAGCAGACGGTAGAATGGCAGGCATAGGAGCCGTGGGCATGTGGGCAACTTCTTCACGTGACTCACTTGTGCTCTCTGGACCTACCATGGCTCAATCACATATACTTTTCCATTTATTGATGGGCTATTGCCGTGCATGTCCGACCTTATAATCAATGGATCAGATGGTACCCAGGTCATGATGGGCAGTTCAGGTCGCACAGTGACCTGGTGTCCCACGGTCAAGTGTTCAATTCCCACTAAGGCCCACTGTCAGGCCAAGAGCCATTTTTCAAAAAGAGAGTAGAAAGCAGGTAACGGCAGAGCCTTGCTCCAAATTCCCCAAGGCCTCTGCTACAGTCCACCTAGAGAGCTGCCAGAGACTCCAAGCAGCACCCCTGCCTGCCACTGACAGCTCCGGTACCACTGCGTCCTGGGGGCAAAGCGGACTGCACAGCAGCCCGGCCTGCTGCAGAGCCTTCTCTGGTTCTGGGACCCTCATAAAAGTAGCGGCTTTCCGAGTCACTGGGTAGACGGGCCAGAATGAGACACCTAAGTGAGGAATGTGTTGCTTCCAAAATCCAATAGACCCACGAGCTTTGTGCCTCTTTTTTGGCTGTAAAATGGGCCAGAAGCAACACCTTGGCCTTCACATGAAAAGCGGTGTCTCTGCCTGCCCTGTACCACTGGACTCACAGACGTTTCACTCAGGTAGAAAGACCTTGCCTTTCAGTCAGGTTATTTCCCATCCTGTGACACACAAATGCTTTACCAACAAGCAGAGTAGTTCCACTTCTTGGTCATGTGGTCCAGTTGACATGACATCATCAATGCAATGCACCATGGGAGGCCTTGTGGAGAAGAAGGAGGAGCAGAGTCCCTGTGACCTAAGCTGTGACACAGGCTGGCGAGTGGGTGTACCCTGATGAGACACTGAAGGCGTATCGCCAGCCTTACCGTCTGAGGGCGAATTCCTCCTAGTGGGCCTTGTGCACAGGTATGAATGAAAATACACGTGCCCAATGAATAGCTGCACGCTGGGTGCCAGGAGATGTGTTAATCTGATCAAGCAGGGAAACCACACCTGGTCCGGCAGCTGCAGTTGAGTCACCACCTGATTAGGTCTACAGCAATCCACCATGACCACCCAATCCATCCATCTACTCAGCCCAAAGACTAGGACAGTGAAATAGCAACGTGGCATGAACACCACCCCTGTGTCGTTCCAGTGCCCCGGGTGGGGCTGGTCTCTGTGACCCCTACAGGAACGCAACATTGTTTCTATCTACGATTTTTCCAGTAGAGGAAACTGGAATGGCGTTCATTTGGCTTTTACTACCATAGCAGCGCTCACACTACTGGTCAGGGATTTTCCCAAGTACTGAGCACATCCACCCCAATTACGCTTTCCGAAACTGGGGAGACGACCACAGGACAGAGTCAGGGACCCAAAGGACGCGCTGTGGTGAATCAGGTCTGGGCTAAAATTCCACTGGTCACCTGACCTCCATGGGCCCCTACGGAAGGCCACAGTGATGCTTTCATCTCCTGGAACCAGTGTCCAGCAGCCCCTGAAATGTCTGATCATTTTGTCTTCCCTGCAAGTCCCCTTTGAGGAAGGAGGGGAGTAGAGACTGAGAGCGCAAACTCCTCGGTAGTGCACCGAAGTTCTTCCCAAAGGGGCCTGGGTCTCCCCTTCATTCAGTGGACTCTGGGTCTCCCCTTCATTCACTGGCTCAAATCTAGGAATTGGTCAAATGATGGTCATTTTGTTGTCGTCGTTGTTGTTGTTGTTAAAAACTGTAGTAGATTTTTGTTCACTTACCTTGAAATTTTATACAAAAATCCAGTAAAAATTTAGTAGACTTAACTACCTCATTTCTGGGAACACCGTAATTAATTAGCCAACGTCATCCAACCACTCGAGTCAGACCATTCTAATCAACACCCTGCTTCTGCTGTTCCTTTACAGTAAATGTCCCCACCTTGCCTTCCGTGGCTGCCACTTAGCCCTTGCCATTCCGGGATCCAATTCTACCCGTCGCATTATTACACTGATTGACAATGTTTCTTTAGAATCTCTAGAAACTGGTTTGGTGCTTGGAATCACTATGATCTAATCATACTAACACATGCAAATTCCTACCTGATATAAAATGTTCTTATAAAATAAACTCAAGAGTTAGTTTTATAACCAGGATGTGTCACAGGTACAACCCACCATCGGACTGCTTTGATGCTAATAATGACTAATCACTCAGCACCACAATTGACTTAATTCACATTTAACTGGCCCCAGTGATTGAAAAGATAAGTTGTTGTCTTTATGTAAGACAAGCATTCATTTACTTAGTGTTCCATGCAAAACACTGGCTACTCTCAGGGTCTGAATTCTTGCATCAGGATTCATTCTTATACAGCAGAAAAAGATCACAAGTGTAACTAGGAGGGACATCCGCACAGCCTCGGGGCGCTATGAAGGTGCCATGTCACTCCAGTTCAACGCGGGAGACACTTATGTGGCCCCTAAGTTATAACAAAGGAATATGCAGAGGTTTGCAGAAACAAAACAACCAGAAAAAAGTGATAGGAAATATAAAATTTTGAGAAAAAAATTTGAACAAAGGAAAAACTAACAGAAGAGTGAGCAAAGTAATTCTAAGATACCAGATGCTAATAATTGGAGTATGCTCCATAAGAAAGAGACATAATTTTCTCTAAACTCTCTTATGGTCAAATAAATTCAGAGCACTCAAAATAAAACAGCTTAAGGGAAAAATATAAATAACCCAAACAAAAAGAAAGGTAAGGCATTTTTCCTGGTTAACTTCCTAAGTAATAAGCGCAGCACCAGAGCGTCACGCAACTCTGAGATTCACTGATTTCTGTCCACCCACCGCAGCGCCCTCTCTGCCGTGACGCTCTGCCACAGAACAGGCCCAGAAGCACTGGAGCCAAGTGACCATGGCCTGACCCCTCTAAAACCATAAGTTAGATAAGCCTTTATTCCTTAAGCACTTTCTCAGGTGTCTGTCACAGCAATGGGAAGCCAACAAACTCTTCTCACAGCTACAGTAAATTATCACGATAACTATGGTTGGAGATGTGAACATGCCATGTTCCCACATCCAAAGCAAACTAACTCCTAAGCATTCTCTGAAGACTGACCTTATGGAGCAGATAAAAGTTGCCCATGTCTATTAAAATCAGCCCAATCGTATTAGATCCGTAACCCTACTTTTCAGAAATGACAGCAGCAATCTCCTGGGGCCATGCCTGCATTTCAGTTATGTGCCATGAAACTTAACCAGAACACAGAAAAGAACACACAGTGTTTCTCATCCATATCTGATTTTTACAAAGCAAATATTTTCAGACATTCTCCAGAACATCACACATTTTATAAACACTTGTTGAATCACGTATGTAGATAATAGCCATTCTGGTGTTTTTTAAAGCACTTTAATCAGTTATTTAGGAATTTAGAAAGAGAGAAAACCTTTTGAAGATACACAAATATTTGAAGAAATCTTTATAAAGCTTGCAAAGACTCATCCATGACATAAATGATGCATCTATGATTCCCCGATGTGTAGGCAGTAATTCAACTTGCATAATACTTCAAATGGAAAGCACACTGAACTTATCACTAACCCTTCAGTTACTACTATAAACATTAAACAAAAGAAAAGTCCGGATCTACAGCCCACTGGATGGTCACAGTAGGAGTTTTCAGAGAAAAGTCAGACTACTTAATTTCTACTGTGAATCATTATTTGCGTTATTTTTAATCTATCAAGTGTCCTTGCATATAAAACAAAATAGTCTTAGTGTTTGAGCAAGTGACTGGACAGAAAGAAAATGATTAACAACTTTCTCTGATGAGCTCCAAAAGCCTGTGAGATTGTAGAAAACTTCATGAGTAAGAAAATCAATTCTGACAAGTCTGTTCCTCTGACCAACAAACTCAAAGAGCCACGTCTGCCCCTAATTTTTGGCATTTTCTCTCTGCTAACGAGGAATCCATCTCTTTCTCAAATGCCAATATTCAAGCACCTTTTTAAAATATAACTGAAAAACATTATTTCTTCCAACACTATTTCTGCAAAAATTTAACAAAATAAAAGTAGGCTGACTTATTTTCAGTAGACTTACTGTGTGAAGCACCTTTAACTTTTGTCTCTTCATATGGGGTAGAAATCGGTCATGTTATTCCCACGGTACCATTGGTAAAGACTTCAGCCACTTTTAAATTTTATTTTCAAAATGTTCCATTACCCCGGCATAAGCATTTATCACTTTGAAAATCTAATTTTTGTACTATAACCCTGATATGACTCTCAATGCTCAATCTTGTCAGAAATTAATTCCTAAAATAAAGCAGAAAGATAAAATATGATTCATAGACCTCAGGGTCATTGAGTCAAGGAGGAGGATTCAGGAGATTGCATCTCTCTTACACAGAAATTTAAAATCTACACATCAATGGATTGGTTTAAATCCTAACCGAATTTTAACAAATGTGTATTACTACACAAAGTACTGGAAACATAAAAACTGACTTTATGGTATCTTTACACATCAAATTACTAGAATGCCAACATGAACACAGTGCCATGAGATATCAGATTACGATTCACACGGTATAGCAAGACCTTCTCTTCTTCCTCTGAGACATGTTCAGATTTACAGTAAAGGAAATTACATCGTTCAGGACCACACAGCAGTGGAGAGGACCAGTGCAAAGGAGAGACGGAACAAAGCCTGCAGAGGACGCCGGGAGGGAGGGAGCATGAGGGGTGTGTGGGAGGCAAGGCTGGAGGTGCTCCGGCGGTGGTGAGGAGCAGAGGCTGAGAGGCAGGACGGCCTGAGACTGTGACACCTGACTGCAATTGTCTCATAAGTCACAGCAGCCAAATCCAGGGAGCTAAAACCAACACCAGCCTGTCTAAGTAGGAAGAAACATACTAAGGACTGATGGGTCGTTCAGAGAACCTCAGTGTGGGCCAGAGGACCAGCTAGAAAAATGCAAAGTGCAGAACCACAGCCAAGTCCCAGGTGGGTTGCTCTGGAGCAGACAGCCAGCTCATCGTGGGACTCCGCAGGCAGGAGTCCTCCGATCAGCAGCCTCTCCGAGTCCCTGCACTCATCAGCTCACCACGCCCCACTTCAGAAACACAGATTCAGGAGAAAGTGGTGACCAGGCCCTCGGATGGGCCTGCAGTGTGAGAAAGAAGAATCTAGTACGCAGCTGTGGCACAGATGGCAGCAAGATGAGAGGCAACACTACAGGTCATGTGGCCGGGAAATGTGAAGGTGAGGCGAAAGGGGACAGAAAGTTCAAACTGAAGCCACTGGTCCAAATTAGAAGGCCGGGCACACCTGTAATACCAGCACTTGGGAGGCTGAGGCAGGAGGATCACTATGAGTTCAAAGCCAGCCTGGGTTACATCGTGAGTTCAAGGCCAGCCTGAACCATATAGTGAGATGCTGTCTCTCAAAAAAAAAGAATATACAATCACGGTCTTCAAAAAAAAAAAAAACAGAAAAAAATGTATTCTAAAAAAATACAAAGAGTAAGTAGAACACTGAAAAGTATGGAGGATGAGGTGATGGAGGACTACACTTTCTTTCCCAATAAGAAAAAATAAAATTAATTGGAAAGCCCTTTACAGAAAGCCAAGACACAAACATGGGCCAAAATAAAATCTGATAATTTTACACAAATGTAACGATTAGATGATCCACATAATAGGAGGAAGACTCTCCTTAATCTTGATTCCAGGAGCATTCATGGAAGCAATAATGGGGCATTCTGTTTTGAACTGCTGTGTCATTATTCCTGACAGCCCAGAGTATGACATTATTTGGAAAAATATTATTATCAACAGCCCTGAGTTGAAAAGAAAGTAAATGAAACAGACTTTAAATATGAAAAAAGAATTCCTTAATCAAGATACTTGATTTATATTTTCCATATAGGAATGATATGGTTCTTATCTAAGTAGATTCTTATCTAAATGATTCTAAAGGAATTCTTTCAATAAGCATAGAACAAAGTTCTAAATGAGGAGAGAGTTGTGTAAAATACTTACATAGGTAGAACTTTTTAAAGAAGTCAGTGATATAAAAATAATAGTGTATCTCACAAATCCACGATGTCTTACATTTAAGGAAGTGCGACCAGTCAGAGAGAATGGGTCACTGCTAGTTTAAGAATCAGGAATTAGTGCTCTTTCATCTCTGTGGCCAAATACCTGAGAAAAAACGATTTAGAGAAAACAGAGAAGGAAGCTGCATTTTGGCTCACGGTTTCAGAGATGTCAGTCCAGGATCTGCTGGCTTTATTGCTTTGGGCCTGTGGGTAGCAGGAACAACATGGCAGAAGAGTGTGGCAGAAGAGGGCTGTTCACCCGGTGTCACCCGGGAAGCACTCTGGGAGGGAAAGAGCTGGAAAAGGGCCCAAAGACCAGGTGCAGCCCCTGAGGTCACACACCCGTGACCCACTCCCTTCAACAGGCCTCACCTCCGAAGTTTCTGCTATCACTCGGTAATGCCCTCAAGTGTGGCCTCCTCAGTGAGTTAATCTGCTAACAAAGCCAGAGAACTCATGAGCCAATCACCTTGCAGAAGCCCTCTGGACACCTGAGACTTCTGAGGGACATGCAAGACCTGAACCATGTGCACTAATCCTGAAGAATGAGGAGGACCATGAAGCTCTTCTGCAGCGCTGTGCATGCCTACAGAATCTCTGGTCAGGAGAAAGAAAGATCAACAAACTCCTGGGTGGGGATTGATTTGCACATCTAGAATCATGCCAGTCAAAAGGCAGAAAGCCAGCTGCCTGCGTGACTGCATCTGATACCCTACTTCACAGACTATTTCTATAGTGACTTTTACAACTTGCTGGTGCTGTGAGAAAGCCTTTTCTTCCCCCACATCAGACTGGCACCTAGCAGTACTGTTGCAATGCGTCTGTGTCACTATATTACAATAATACAATAGCAATCGTAAGTACAGGTGCGTATGTGTGTTCTCCCTCCGTTGATATATAACACACACATATGCACGCCTGCGTGTCTGTGTATCTGTACAATTTGTTTTCCCTTTCATCTACAAAACACTGGCCAATATGGTTCAGAAGTTCTGCTGATACATACAGAAATCTAATTGTTCAATTATCTTGTGCTTATAGTATCATAATTTTCATAGGTTTAGGCACCCAAATAACAGCTGCTAGTTAAAGTAAAATGAGAAAATATAATTGTGAGGGGAAAACAAGGAAATTTTTCTACATCCTCCCAAACAGGTATTTGGTGGCAGCTGCCCCTAAACATGCTTCACGTTTTTAAGCCTCATGAGATTCCATGATGGAAGCTCCAGAGTTTCCATGGGCTCCGTGTGGCACCTAAATCAGACAGACAAACACCTCCTCGGGGGCCACAGACTGCAGACGTCATCCGTCCAAGAGGACACGGTCACGCTTTCTTCCACTTGGACTTCTGGGCTGGCCTTCTCATACCCGTTCTCTCCCTCTCCTTCTCCCTCTCTCTCCCCCCTCCCTCCTTCCCTCCCTCCCCGCCTCCCTCCTCACCCCGTCTCTCCCTTGCTGTTTTTATTCTTTCCCATGCAGCTTCTCCCCTCTCCCTCTCCTTCCCTCTCCTCTTACTGACTTCTTTTGCTTTACTTTGTTCTTCCCATCTTGCCCCTCCCCTTCTGATATATGTTATTATTTGCTTACCAAGCGCATTTAGTTTTGACCTGGCCCATTAAGTTTTACAAGCACAGGGTTGCTCATCTGTTTTGCTCAATGTTTAGAATAATGCTTAGCCCAGAGTAAGTGCTCAGTTAACATGTGTTGAACAAATAAGCAAAATCTACCTTCTCTGATCAGTGTTTTTAAGACCAAAAGAAGTAGCATATTTACAGCAGCACCAAGGTCACACGGCAGCATGTCGTGGAAAGTGTGTTAAGTTACTTGGCAGAAACAAGCGATGAAGTCTGAGTATGATTTCAGTTAATGTAAGGGGAAAACAGCATCTCCAACCTATTTCACACAGATAAGCAAACAAAAGGAAAGCCAAAGCCATAAATATTCATAAAAAGAAAAATGATGCATAATAATGTGCCACTATTCCTTCATAAGCAGTTAGAGGACAACATTTAATAAAACGTTCATTTAAGTACTAGAACAGAAAAAAATTCAATAATCCAAGGAAAATAGAAGCGAAGAAATAATAAAAAACCAAAGCTAACACATAGGAAATAAGCATACAGATTGAGAATCAGTGATCTAAAGCTGCTGTTTGAAAAGACAAATAAAATTAATATAACTCTGAAGAGAATAAAAGAAGTCACAAAGAACAGCTATCAATGAAAAAGAAACATAATGATCATATAACATGGGTGAGTAGTTCATTGCAGGGAAAATATGATTTAGTATTTTTGAAAACAACTAATAAGTAACCTCAATGGTAAGCTAAAAGAGAAGCCTGGCCTGGTGGCTCATGCCTGTCATCCCAGCACTTGGGAGGCTGAGGCAGGAGGACTGTCATGAGTTTGAGGCCGACCTCTGCTACATGGTGAGTTCAAGGTCAGCCTGAACTGCATAGTGACACCTTGTCTCAAAAAAAAAAAAAAGAAAAGAAAAACTAAAAGCGAAAAGGTAGCTCATTACATCAGTAAGTATAAAAAGCATTTGATAACAGTCAGCATTTAATTATGACAACAATTGTATGCAAAACAGAAGCAGGAGAGAATTTCCGGAGCCTGGGCCACAGCCCACAGCCAGCACGGCTCCGTCGGCACCTGAGTAGGACCTGACACTGGAGGAGGACCGCACGGTGCGGCAAAGGAAGCTGAGGCAGGCGGAAAGACCATACTGTAAGAAGGAACGAAACTGTCGTTATCCACCAAGATGCAAAAGGAGGAAACGCAGAAGTATTTACGTGTAGGGTCCCAGCGCACAGGAAACTGCGGCAAGGTTGCTGGTGGAAAACGCAACCTTCCATAACCACATTTAAACTCTGCCAAATCCAGCCTGTGAGGACAGGTTATGCGGATGCCAAAACCCGACAAGGACATCGCAGAAGAACTAGACGCAGCAGCACCAGCAGCTCAACCCTGCAATGGGAAAAGAATTTTACACCCAAATATGACCCAGCACGGGAACGCAGGGTTGATGGAACACAGGAAGCGAGTGTAACCCACTTAAGAAAGGACACCATCGCGTCAATACGGAAGCATGTGACAATCCTGACACCATGCCATGGCTTAAAAGGCATCTTATGTACATGTACCAACTCCCTAGAGTCATCATGCACTACAAACACATGTTAGTTAGATTATCCTTCTTTATGGCTGAGTAGTACTCCTTTGTGTAAAAAAAAAAAACCACATCATTTTTAGGTTGTTTCCAAGGTCTGGCTATTACACATTGTGCTGCTATAAACATAGGTGCGCGTATATCACTGTGGTATGATGTTTCAATTCTTCTGGGAAAATACCCAGGAATGGAATAGCTGGGTCAATGGAACCTCCAGTCCTAGTTCCTTGAGGACTCTCCACACTGATTTCCGCGGTGGTTACGCCAGTCTACACTCCCGCCAACAAGTGTCCCTTTCCCCCACAGCTCCTCCATCAGTAGTTATTGGTTGATTTCTTGATGACAGCCATTCTTTCTGGAGTGAGATGGAATCTCAGCATTGTTTTAACCTGTATCTCTCGAATGACCAACGATGTTGAGCATTTTTTCATCTATTTATTTGCTGTCTGTATTTCTTCATCTGAGAAATGCATATTCATCTCAGATGCCCATTTTCAGATTGGATCTTTGAATTTGAGGGCTATGATTTTTTCAATTTATACATTATGGGTATCAGTCCTTTGTATGAGAGACAATTGGCTGTAATTTTTTCGCACTCTGTGGTTGTCTTTTCATTCTGTTGGTGATTCTTTTGTTATGCAAAAGCTTTTTAACACAGTGAGATCCCAGTTGTTGCCTCTTTGTAATATTCCCTAGCATTCTGGGTTTTGTTGCTGAAGTTCCTGGAGGCGACTCAAGACCATACTCAAGTGGAATAAAACAGACCCACATGTGTTAACATCACACTGTCTCCCTAGCGTGAGAGGATGAGTGAAAAAGTGAGATCCAAAATGTGCAATAGATATTGTGAAGTGGGAAGAAACTGTTCAAAAGAAAAGACAAACTGTGATGGAGAAAGGAGAAAGGAAGGAAGGAGAAAAGAAAAAAATATGTGTATCCGCAAGATAGCTCAGATAGTTTCACAGCTAGTTTCTCTTAGTTCATTGGAACAAAAGGTCTGTGCTAATGTTGTTGGACAAGATATCACACCTGTATCTTGTGCTCTGAGTAACTGCTACGCACACCGCAGTGTACAACCTATGAATTATTGTAACTCTCCTACTAAGCTGTTTTGAAACTCTGTTCTATTGTTTTCATTTTTTCCCTTTAAAATAGAAACTAGAAAAAGGAAAAAAATCAAAGAAGAGAAGGAAATATCCTGCATCTAGAAGGACACAAACAGCCACAAATAAAAAGCGCACCCCTAGCATCGTCCTTGGGGTTGGAAGACTGGGCGCCTCCCACTAGGGTCAGGAACAAGAAAAGCACTGCTGCTCCAACGACTGCACTCAGCCTGGCGCTGGAGGTTCTGGCCAGGCCAAGCGGGCAAGAAGAAGAAGCCAAATGCACCCAGATTGAAAGGGAAGAAGTGGGCCTCTGTTCTCTAACGATATGATCTGACACAGAAAACACTGAGGAATCTATAAGAAGGCGTAAAAACCAATAAATTCCTGAAGGCTGCAGAATGCAAGGTCAATATACAAACACCATTAGTATTTTTATACACAAGCAACGAACAGTCTGAGAATAAATTTTAAAAGTAATTGCATTTCCAATGACAATAGAAAGAATAAAATTCATAGGCATACGTGTAACAAAACAAATGTAGCATTTGTACATTGAATGCTATAAAATATCATTGAAAGAAGCTAGAAATAGTTAGATATGCTAGATGTGGTGGCACACACTTGTATTCCAGCCACTCAGGAGGCTGAAGCAAGACACTCATAGCTCAAGGCCAGCCTGGGCAACTTGGAGAGACCCTGTCTCCAAATAAAAAAAGAAAAGAAAAGGATTGGGACCATAGCTCAGTGGAAAAGCGTTTACCTAGTGTGTGGGAGGCCCTGGGTTGAGTCCCAAGTAACCCCCCAAAATTTAAAAAAATTATTTTAAAAATACAGTATTTAAATAAATAGAGAGATACGACATGAATTAAAAGACATAATTTTGTTACAGTGATAATACATGAGCACTTGATCTCTGATTCACTCTAATGCCACTCCACCTCTCAGCTACCTTTTGTATAGAAATAGACAAGCTAATTCTAAAATCCAAATAAATCTACAAGAGAATTATCAAAACAACCTTGAAAAGAAAGAACAAAGCTGCAGGACTCACAGTTTCACAACACATTCAAAGTCACAGTAACCTTCATTCAGCCAGGGGAGCCAGCCCTGCCGAAGGGGGAGCCAAGCCGGCGCCACACCTCGAGGTGAGTTGCAGCTCGCCAGGACAGACCTGGAAGGGTTTGGGAGCATCGATCCCAGAGGCTGGGTGCCTGCCCAGCCCCCTTGGGTCATTGGACTGGGCTCCAGAGGTTCTGCGGGCTTGAGTGGACTGCGCCCAGTGACCTTCATTCAACCAGGGGAGCCAGGCCCACCGAAGAGGGAGCCAAGCCGGTGCCGCGCTGCGAGGGAAAACTTCAGAAAATTGCTGGAAACATAGAAATACAGGAAAATGACAAGACAAAAGACCAAAATGCAATCTCAAACCCCCAGCCCATCCAAAGAAATAGGAGTCATGCACATGGAAGAAAATACTACACATACACCTGAAATGTAAGAAATGATATCAACTGAAATAAAGAAACAAGTACGGGAAGCTATGAGGGAACTCAAATCAGAAATATTCTCCCAGGTAAAAGAAGAAATGATAAAAGTAATGAAGGAAATACTGAATGCATCCAACAAAGACACAGCTAAACAATTAGAGGAACAAAGCAAAATGACAGAATCTCTGAATGAACAGTTTAAGAGACAAACAGAATGCATTAAGCAGATTCAAAGAGATATACAAGAAATCAAAAACTCTAGTGAAAGTTGCAAAAACCGCCTCAACGAAAGTGAAGATAGAACCTCAGATCTCAAAGATAAGATTGCAGCTAGTGAACAGGAAAGGAAAGATCTTCTAACAATAACAAGAAATCAGGAAATAACAATTCAACAGTTGCAAGATGGTGCAAAAAAAAACAATATAAGATTAATAGGGATAAAAGAAAAAGGGGAAACACAAATGATATCAAGAGGCTATTTATAGAAGTAATAGCTGAAAACTTCCCAAACATGCATATGGAAACTGACATATGGATTAGTGAGGCATATAGAACTCCAAATAGCCATAACCAAAACAAAACTACACCCAGACATATAATAATCACCATCCCAGAAATCCAACATAACAACAGAATATTAAAAGCTGTTAGAGAAAAGACAGGTCACCTATAAAGGAAAACCTATCAGAATCACAGCAGACTTCTCAACACAAACAATGAAGTCAAGAAGAGCATGGAGTGAAATTTTTCAGATCCTTAAAGAAAACGACTTCCAACCCAGACTGATGTACCCTGCAAAACTGTCCCTCAAAATGGATGGAGAAATAAGATACTTCCATGACAAAGACCAGCTGAAGAACTTCATAATCACCAAACCAAATCTACAAAGAATACTGAAAGACATTCTAGATACACATAGGAAAAAACCACTAAGCAAGACAGACAATTAAACAGAATGGAAAGCTAAGATACAACATCAGAAAGATAACATGTCAACAATAAACCAATATATGACAATAATAACCATTAATGTAAATGGCTTCAATTCACCAATTAAAAGAAACAGACTGGCAGAATGGATCAATAAACAACATCCAACCATATGCTGTCTACAAGAAACCCATCTAACCCAAAAGGAAACTCATAGACTGAAAGTCAAAGGATGGAAAACAATACTCTATGCAACAGGAACTCAAAAAAAAAAAAAAAGCAGGGGTAGCTATTCTGTTTGCAGACCATGTGAACTTCAAACCAAGAATGGTCCAAAGAGATAAAGAAGGTCACTACATACTAGTTAGGGGAAAACTGCAAGAGGAAAAGATAACAATCTTAAATATATATGCACCAAGTTCCAGAGCACCCAATTACATAAAGCAAGTATTAACAGAAATGAAAAATCAAATAGGTAGCAACACAATTATAACAGGGGACTTTAACACACCATTGACACAAAGGGATAGATCAACTAGACAGAAAATCAGCAAAGAAATAACAGAACTGAATCATACCTGTGAACAAATGGATTTGACAGATGTATACAGAATGTTCCATCCAACAACATCAGGATATACATTCTTCTCACCAGTACATGGGACATTCTCTAAAATAGACCATATACTAACCCACAGAACATATTTAAGTAAATGCAAAAGAATTGAAATTATCCCATGCATGTTATCAGATCACAGCGCCATGAAACTGAAATTAATGATAAAAGTAACTGCAAAAACCACACAAACACATGGAAATTGAATAATACACTCTTGACCAATCAGTGGGTCACAGAGGAAATTAAAGAAGAAATTAAACAATATCTACCAACAAATGAAAATACAAATCCAACTTACCAGAACCTGTGGGATGCAATGAAAGTGGTCCTCAGAGGAAAATTTGTTGCACTGAGTTCCCACATTAGGAAAACAGAACAAACACAAATAAGCAACCTGATATTACACCTGAAACATCTAGAAAAAGAAGAGCAAGCCAAGGCCAAATCCAAAAGAAGGGAGGAAATTATAAAGATCAGAGCAGAAATTAATGCAATAGAGACTAAGAAAACAATTCAAAGAATCAATGAATCAAAGAGTTGGTTCTTTGAAAGAATAAATAAAATTGACAAGCCCCTAGCCAACCTAATTTAAAAAAGGAAAGAAAAGACTCAAAAATTCATGCAATACAGAATGAAAAAGGAGAAATCACTACTGACCCTGTGGAAATACAGATCATCAACAACTATTTCAAAAACCTCTACTCTCATAGGTTCGATAACACAGAGGAAATGGACAGATTCCTAGAAACATACGAACCACGAAAGTTGGATCAAGAAGATGTAAAACTGATGAATAACCCAATTTCTATGAATGAAATTGAAAATGTAATCAAGTCCCTACCAACAAAGAAGAGTCCAGGCCCAGATGGATTCACTGCAGAATTCTACAAGAAATACAAAGAAGACTTAATGCCAACACTCCTCAAACTCTTCAATGAAATTGAAAGGGAAGCAATTCTCCCTAAGTCATTCCTGGAAGCAAATAACACTCTAGTAC
>PVLA01011721.1:0-50483 GCA_004027455.1 Hydrochoerus hydrochaeris
ATAAAATTTTTTTTTAAAAAAGCAAGAGGAGGAAAAGAAAGTGCTCTAAAAGAGATAACTGTATGTATACTTAAGGGTGTAGGATTGATAACCATGTTACTAAGTTTTTGTTGGAACAATGAACAGAACTGTTTGCAGCCTCACTGTTTGAATGTCCACTTTGTATGCTTTAATTTTGTAACTTGAACAACTATATCCAAGAAAACAATATGTAATGTATCAAAGAGTGATTTCTTACTGTTTATTTTTTTTTAATTCTGTATTGTTTCTATGCTTTTTTCTGTTTTGCTTCCCCCCTCTTTAAATAAAATTTTTAAAAAATACAAACAAAAAAAAGCTGACCATTCAGGTGTAGACAGAGGGGCTTAGGAAAGTCATCTGCTCTCTGGTATTTGGACAACATGAAGTATTCAACTCACTGTCTGCCAGAGAAAGCTTATCAGCAACAGTTTCTACACACCCTAAACCAGGTACACACCAAAGACCTAGGTCATTATCCCATGGTGAGGAAACCTCATGCTGTCAAGTGAGATAGATGAGCGGTGAGGATCACCTGGTATTACAGTTTATATCTAGATATCCTCCCAAAGCCTCGTGAGCTTAGTGGTGGGGCTTTGGAGCAGTGGTTGGATTATTATTAGATGGCAAGCCCTGGTCCAAACAGGTATGTCTCCATAGGTATTGCCTGAAGGGTTTATTTCCCTCCCTGGATCCTCCCTTTTTCTTTCCAGTTTCTATCTGTCATGCCATGAGCAACTCTCCCTCCCCTGCATGTCCTCTACCCTATCATCTGACACTGAAGACAGCCAACTATGGACCGAAACATAAGCCAAAATAATCCTTTTCTCCCATAACTTATAAGTGTCAGGTAAGAAGTAAGAAAAGTGATTAAAGTGGGCTCTCAACAGCCATACAGGTTGGGAGGAGAACCAAAATATCCAACTTCCTTGTGTGAATCAGCAGCAGGTAGTCATGAGTCAGGAAGATAATCAAGCCAACTCCCTCCTGTGAGCCAGAAGCAGACATACAGGCCAAAAGGAAAACCAAGAAGCCAAGTCTCTTCCATGAGCCAGTCAGCGAATGGACTGGGAGACAAAAAGAACCTCCCACGCCTCAAGAAACCAGCTGATGCGGAGAAAGACAGGCTGAGGTGATAGTTACTAAAGTAAAAAAACAACTTAATGTTTGTGTTGTCTGATTGATTTTGCAGTACTAAACCCAGTAGTCTGAGCATCTATTTAGTGCATAACAATATGCAATTTAGCAACAATGGGGAATTTCTTTCTGTCTTGTTTTTGAAATCCAATATCGTTCTCACTGTTTTATTTGGTTCTGCTTTATTATTTTGTTTTTTCTCCTTAAAAAAAAAAAACAAATAAACACAAAAAAAGAAAATAAAAATGATTACAACAGACTTTAGTACCAGGATAGTGGGATTGTTGCTGTGACATTTCCTGATCATGTGGTTCACTGCCTGACCATGTGATTTAGAAACCTTTGGAACTGGTTTGCAGGAGGAGTTTAGAAACATTTGGAGGTGACAGCTGGATAAATCCTAGAATTCTGTGAGCCAAACTTCATATGAATGTCTAATCAAAGCTTAAAAGACCACAATGCTACACTAATGCAGCTGGTAAACACAGGCTTTGGAGGTTTCAGTTGGGAATGAAGATTTTGTTGGCAGTTAGACTTCAGGCCATTTCTATTGTGCTCTGGCAGAAAATTTATCTACATTTTGCCCATGTCCTGAGACTACAGGAGATTAAGATTAAGGACAGCAGGCTAATTAATCTAATTAAGGAAATTTCAAGGCAGCCCAATGGGGCTGTGGCATGGATACTTTTGTGGACTTTTAGCCAAGTTCAGAGTGAAAGTCAAGAGCAAAAACTCATTTGCAAAGTTTTGATTTTGGCCATAAATGAAGTTCCAGTAAAGTTGGGGCCTAAAAAGCTGTAGCAGAGGAAAGTTTGATTGTGAAAAGATTTGTATTAAAAAGAAGCCACCAGCCAGCATCTCCTGAGATCCACACTATGTTGGAACTTAGGGCACTGGGAAACCAAACAACCCGCTCCCCTCCCTGGTAAGCAATCATGGCTCTTGCAAGTAGTGGCCACCCCAGGAAGAAAACTAGCCAGCATCTCCCAAGATCTGCACCATGTTAGAAACTTAGGGCACTGGGAAACCAAGCAACCTCCTCACCTCCCTGATAAGCAGCTGTGGCTCTAGCAAGCAGCACCCTCCCTGCCACAGGTAGAGGACCACCCAGCATCTCCTGAGATCCACGCCATGTTGGAACTTAGGGCACTGGGAAACCAAGCAACCCACTCACCTCCCTGGTAAGCAGCCATGAGCCTACTGGTGTGAGGGCTGAGAATCAAACATCCCATCCCCCACCCCGTTAGCAAATGGGAGCCAGAGGCCTGAGCATTTCTTTGGAGGCTGACCATAGGCAATACAGCAAATAGGGGGGATTTTCTTCTATCATCTCTTTGAAGCAAATATTGTTATTACTGTTTTTGCTTTGTATTGCTCTATTCAATATTCTGTTTTAATAAGTTCTATAATGTTCTGTATTTGGTTTGGTTTTGCCATACCTGATTGAAAGAACAACTATTGTGAAGATAACAAGATACACTATGGTACCTATTTCTGTTATCCCAGTAACTTGTTGTAATGTTCTGTACCAATTTCACCACACTATCTCAATTGGCTTTGTTCTGCCTTGTTCTGTTGTATTTCACTACCTTCAAAATAATAAAAATTTTTAAAAAAAGAAGCCAAGTACCCTAGATAAGGACAATAGAAAAAATGGTTCCAAAGCATATCAAGAAACAGAAAGACCCCTCCCTTCAACTTGAAAATGTGAAAGATTTTGCTTTGAGAAGAGAGCCTGAGGGCACTCTGCTGGAGAAAGCTGCCTACAGAATTGTTTCCCCAGGATTTGATTCACCATGCTCAGACATCCAGATATTTCAGGCCTCTGCAGCTACAGTGTAAAAAAGCCAGGCTACTTCTTGAGCTGTCAGCAGACCTTGGCATCATCCACATAGCACCGACTTTACAAGCATGCACCATGCATGAGTTGTGGTGTCATGCAGGACTCTACCCAGATTTCAGCAGATTTAGGAGGCCAGTGTGCCCCTGGCAGGGCAGTGTGCAAAGCTCTAAGGGTAAAGCTGAAAATGCAGTGGACACCCCAAGAAATTGGAGAAGCCAGGAATGTGGAACATGTGAGGAAACCTACAAGGAGTGAGTAAGGCCACCCCAAAAGAGAATCCATGAGGGATACAATCATTTACAATGCCTTAGGAGCAGAGCTACCCAAACGTTTTGGAGTTCATATCTTCCCGTGGCTTTTCCTGAATACTAGACACAGAGCTACAAAATGTAATGTTTTTCCTGTTGGGTTTTGTTCATGTTTTGGTCCCACTCATTTCTAACCCCTGTTCCTCCATTTTGGAATCAGAATGTTTATTCTGTAACATTGTATGCTAAAAGTTATTAACTCTTTTTATATAGCTAAGAGTTTGCCTTAAGTCTCAGAGGCAACTTTGAACTTAAGAGTTTTCAGTAATGATTGAACTATTAAGACTCTGACAACTCTTAGAGATGAACTAAATGAATTTTGCAGAAAGGGATGTACATGAATCTTTTGGGAGCCAGAGGCCAAATGTTATTGTTTATGTCTAGAATGTCCCCCAAAAGCCTCAAGTCTGCATACGTGGGGCTTTTGAAAAGTGATTAGATCATTGAGGCATGTGAGTCCACTGATGAATTTTTAGTTAAATGTGATGTTGAGCGGCAGAGCCAGGTTGGAGGAGGCAGGTCACTAGGGGTGTACATCTCCTCTGGCATTTCTCCCTTTGCTCTCTCTGCTACTTACCTGCCATGCCATGAGAAACTGTCCTCTGCCATCCCCCTGCATCATGCTCCTCTGCCTTCGAAAGAGCCAACTATGAACTGAAATTTCTACAAAGTGGGAAAAAAGAACTTTCCTCCTTAAGTATTGTATCTCAGTGACAAGACATCAGTTAAGACAACTAGCATCCACAGCAAGATGTCCAGGAGACAGAAGGGTGCCTAAAATATGAAATTATCTAATGTTGTGATAAGCAAAGGCAGACAGGAGAGTATGGGAAAGGCAAAATTTATCTACATAGAATGGAGACAGCAAGTACTGTCTAAAGTCATAAACAAAACCTCAAAAAAGGCATGTGCTTAGTACTTATTGTAGGAAGAGAAACATAGGAAGAGATAAAACCTCTGTAGATTGGGATGTGGAGTAGGAAGAGTGTAATAAGAAACTTCTGTTCTCCTTATTCTTCCTAGGCATCTTGACTTCTTGTGCCACTTAGTTCAATTTATTTCTCAATCAAAAATCTATTCCATAGGTAGAGATACTCACAAGTTAAAGAGGACATGCCAGTGTGGCACATAAAAATCAAACGTCCCTCTATAAACAACTTGGATATAAGTGACCACCTTCACCCGACGAGCTGAGTGTTGCCAGCTAAGGTGTTTGAAGATGATCCACTCAACCTCTAAGATACTGTCTAGAGGATACATCTAGAGACTTGCCAAACATCATCTCTTTAACGACCTCTGAGCTGACAATGGAGGAGTGACAGAAGAAGGTGGTGTTGACCAGCTCCTGAGATTTACATAGGGAACCATTGGCTGGATGCTGCTTTATAAGCTAAAGCCAAGTAAGGTTTGATGGTACTGTTTCACTTTAAAATTTGCTACTAATGGCCAGAAGATGTGATTTCCCAGGATCCGTGGGGGTCAGCCAGATTGGGCAAAATGAGGCCACTGGAGCAGAGAAAGGAAAAAAGAGAGACCCTGTCCTCCCAATGAGAGTTTCCTTTCTCTCTCATCATTTTTTCTTCCCCCAACTTAAACCTTGGTATTGTTAAGAAGTTATGATTGTGGAGCTTAAATCTTGAATTGCCTATGATTCACTCAGCACATTTTATGGCAAATATAATTTATTTCTTCTTCTCTTGATAGTCAAGGAATATCATATGGAATAAGAGATTCAAAGTAAACAGACAGAACTAGTTCACCATAAAGTGGCACTTCACACGCATGCAAATGAATAATTAAAATTTTCACAGAGCAGACCCTGCTGTTAAAGTATATCAGGCTAAGAAAAATAAGAGACATTAGTAATATCTTGTGAAGAAAAAAAAGGAGAATGCCTACACTAAAAAATATGCTTGCAAAGAAAACGTATGGATGGATTGCAAGGAAAAATAATGAGCCTACCTTATTTAAATATACTGACTTTAACAAGCATGGAATCATAAAAATATATATATTGTAAACACATTGCTGGGATAAGGAGTATCATTTTCTATTATGCTTTGAAGAATGAAATTATTCTCTTTCTCACTGCTCTACAGGGAAAGAAAACTAAATTCTGGGGGTGAGGAGGGCAGATGTGGTAATGGACAGGGACACCAAGGTCTTATTTCTTGGCTGACTGCAGCGTGAACCAGAAAACGCAGCCTCAATGAGAAAAGAGGGGTTGTAGTTATGTTTCCATCAGTAATTAGTGAGCATTCTTAAATACATCATTTAACATTTATGGGCCTCTTCATCTAAAAAATGAGGCCGTTGAATTACATGATCTGTGAGCCCATTTCAGCTATGAATCTATGGGGATTTTTCATAAAATGATTTTAGAAATGTACCAAATAGCAAAGTTAAACCAAGATGACCTATTTTCTTTTCTCTACTTCCAGAAAAAACAGCAGCATGCAAGCCACAACCACCCAAGAAAGTCTATCTACCTAAAGAGCTTCCCAGCATGGCTTGGAAATAAGGATGTTGAAGTATAACAAAATATACAGAGAATGGAAACATAGTAAAAGGTGTATCAATACAAAATGTTATTTTTAAATTATGGGGGAAATGACAATGAGTGATGTGAGGAACCTTTCAGAGTTCTGAGCGATGAGAGGAATTTACTTTCTGTCTGGTTTTACCAGAACATCACCCATAAAAGCAAAACCAGACCGGCTGTTCATCAGAAGGCACCTCCAGCCCTGTGTACCTGTCTACCTCATCCAAAAGGGCAGAAGTGTGGCAAACTTAATTTCAGGCCTTTTCCACGCAGCCCCTCTGAGTAAAATGACTCAACTCTGTGCTCACTGGAGAGTCACCCTGCTGACCGGCCTCTCCATATTACCTATCTCCACAGCCAGGCCTCTCTGCAGACACTACCGACCAAGTTCAGTTAAGCATCCCCTCGTTTGCATGGTTCTTTCCAATATATAATATTTTTTCGCATAAACTCTCTCAATGGGTATTCCCAATAAATTGATGAGGTTAATAAATCAAGACAGAAAAACTCAGGCTCAGTTTCATAATCTACTCAATTGAAGCAAGAATTGCTTTAGTTGTAAAATCCAAATAAAATGAAAAACACAAGACATCCAATGATCAGAGCTCTTGTAAGTGCTAGCTTGCTTTTCCCCAACAGTGAAAATGTAAAATATAACCAAGATGTGCCAAGATTCTCTGCGCAAAGGTCTGAGTCCTTTGCCTTCCTGACAATCTCAAAGCCGCCTTCTCCAACTGGCTGTCTCCTGATCTTCTTTTCAGCCTTGGCTCAGCCTTTAGTCATTACTGATACTCCCTTTGACTGCTTTTTAGCCAAGCACACCCCTTGTGCCACTCTGCCTCTCACCAGGCGACCACACTGAACTGTGTATATGCATACGTACTCCCGGTTGTTGAGTCTGTCTTCCCTTCTAGAAAATAATCTCTTTGAGGAAAGAGATGCTTACTTGTCATTTAATCCTAGACCTAGTACAAGTTAGACAATCACTGACCAGATGAGCTCAAAGACATCAGTCTTACAATTTGACACACGTATCATCCCTTTGCCGTTATTTCTCAGCTGGGTGACCTTGGACTAATTTCATTTCGTTTTCTATTGTAAATTTTACTATTTTATTTGTGAAAAAATGACAAGCAGAATTCATAAATAGACATGTCTATTTAAAGCAGGAAAATGATAAAGTGGCTTCTAATCACATAGCCATGTACATGCCAGTAATGGGATGAATTTCTTTTTTTAACTAATCAGAATCTCCAGGTCTTGTCTGTCAAGTGAAGATAATGCTACCCACATATCAGGGTTACAGAGAAGATCCAAAGAAAAGCAGAGTGACGCAGTGGCTGGGGTACTGCAGGAGTTCTATAAACGCTATTTTCCATTCCCTATCTGTTAGAGATTGTGCTGAATACAAAAAATAATAATAATAATAATTCCCATTCAAATACAGTAAAAATAAGTAAGATACATATTACCTTTAACTAATCTAGAGGGCAAGAGTTTCAGAGTTGCAAGTCTGATACCTGCAAGAAGTTTATTGCCTGAAGAAACAATGGCTTTTGCACACAGAAACAATGAACCTTTTGGCTGTTAAAGGTTCTATAACAACCGACTTTGGTTGCCAAGTACAGCACACCCCGAAGGAGGTTTTTAATGAAATGACTGAAGAGTCCCAGGCTGCATTTTAAATGGTTATAAAAATGAACGTCCCAAAGGGACCAGTTTTTCAAGACTTATGGACGAATGAAAGGGGAACAGCATACTTTCGGGGAGGTTTGGCACCCACCCAGAGCCTGGGCTGTGGGCGGCAAAGCTGACCAGGAAAAGCAGCACTCACAGACCCAGGTGGGCCCAGACCAGCAGCCGGGCGGCAGTTCTTCATGTCATGCACGGGAACCTGCTCTGGCTACCTGTCACTGTGAGCAGATGTCTGGGAGGAACGTACAGGAGGCCCAGCCAGTGAGATCCAAAGGGAACAAGCACAGAAGTCAAGGCCATTGCCTTACATGGAAGCCACTGGAGCCAGGCACAGATGCACACTGGGGGAAAGTGGTGCTCTTTCTCCAGGGGTCTCCTTCCCTCAAACTCCAGCTCAGCTCCAAGGAAGCAAGGAGAGATTATTTTCCACAAAATCTATCTGCTGCCTAGGGTGCTGGCTTCCACCAGTGAAGAAATTTTTTTTCCTGGGGGAAGGAAAGTATGGCTCCTACTGATCTCTGGGATCTCTCAGAAACTAAGAGACATCTGGCTGCTATGTAGCCAAAATCAAATGTTCACGTTAGTATGCATCATGCTCTGTGTTTTACACCAGAGGCAGCTTGCCATGTGGCACGGTGAGTGTCTAACGCAAGCAGTGAGTTCACCTGACTCCTCGGCTACGCCCTTTACTGTTACTGCTCGCCGATCAAGTTTGTTTGTTTGTTTGTTTATTTTGATACCAGGGATCGGACTCATGACCTTGTGCTTGCCAAGCAGGCACTTATACCACTGAGCTAAATCCCCAGCCCCTTTTGTATGATTTTTAAATTGATTAAATTTACCCACCTCCTGTCAAATGACTTTCATTGTCCTATGAAGACAGTCTCTGGGATTTAGAACTCTTAGCATTCTTCAGCTACTTCTCTGCTTTTCTTTTCCCATTTAAAGGGCATGCCCAGATACTCCAAAGCACTATGGCGAGCCTTTTAGAACTTGCAGTGATAATAGCCATCCGGCTGCGACACGCGTGCCATAGGTTCACCACCACTGCTGCAAAGTTCCCTTTTCCAGCCAAGAAGAATTTACAAGGACAGTACTCCAAAGTTACATGAAAATACGCAAGCTGGGCTTCAGCCCAAGAGCCCGACTCATTCCGAATCAATTGAGCTTGTGCAGCAGGATGTTTTATCACACAGCTAGGGGAAGCCAGTATCTCCCCTTTCAAGTACAGCGATCATTTAAATGGATGGCTGCATGTGCTACTCTAATCACCAAATCTAGGATCGATTATGGAAGTTAGTCAATCTTTAAATTTTATTTACTACCTGATACAGATGTTTACCTTCCCTTTCTGATTTCATAGTCAGTCAGAAAATTTATTCAGCTGTCTCCCAAGATAACCATTTCCAGGTGTAATTTTTCATTCCCAGAGTTTGCAGCAGTTTGATCTTGTCACTGCTAGGGAAACAAAAACTCAGAAAGAACCCTGCTGGGAAAAGGTAACACAGGCTGGCTTATTCACAGATCTCTGATTTCCTGCCACAGGCACTGCCCTTTTCGTTTCCTCCTTCTTCTTCCTGCCTGGCTTTTAGATATTTTTGGTAGGTGCTACAGCATCAACCAAGGGACCATGAGGAAGAGAACAGCAAAAAGATGGACTTTGACATAACTTGAGCCTCTGAACCACTTGGCCTACTCTGAACTTGTCACATGAAGCAAAAAAATGAATAAATAAACCATGATGTTTTCTATTATACACAACCAAAAGCAACTCTTCCTTTTTAAGCCTGAAAACTTATCAATCTTCCCTGAAGGGGGCATAATCCCCGGTAGGGTTTTGAGGATGGTTATGAGATTGAATGTAGTATGGATTTAAAGTGTATTAGATCCTCACAGAAAATTAATCTAAACATAGCACACCAGTCTTGACTATTATTAAAGACATCAAAACCTGTTCATTGAGCAAAATGATATATTACAAAATCATTGTTCAGCACTTATACACACATTTTAATTCTAAACAGCTTTTGGCTGTTTAGAATTAAATATTCCGTATTGTTTTATTTGATTCCTTTCTGGAACAGAATACTTGGACAGTTTCTAGATATCATAGAATCAACTCCATCTCTTTGCAATGGTGTAAACTGGCCTCCATGAACTAACCCATCTCTCTGTGGCTTCCCAGCCCAGAGGTTCCAGTCCTATCTCAGGACATGAGAACATCCCATCCTGGCCACTGCCACCTCCAGCCACGCAACTCCAGAGGCCCCAGCAGTGGATTCCCAGATCAACTGTCTTCATCATTTCCCAGTGCTTGTGTCTGTTTATTTGTTCACTGCCTCACCTTATTCCATTAAAACCTAAATCCATGAGCTCAGGACTTTGCCTCTATCCCAGAAGGTAGAACCTGCAGGTCACAAAAGGAATTATTTAATGTTCATTCTTCAGTCACATGTTTCTCAGCATACAGGAAGATCTCGAAGTATTCTCTAGATCATATATGAAGTTAGCACTCAGATTAGATGCAATAAGGTTAAAAACTTTCCAGACATGGTATTAATAATCCTGGTCTTCAGATGAAAAACAAGGGTGCAGCCATAGTAAATGATTTACTGACAATTCACAGAGCAATGGGTAGAAATAAACATGACCCAAGAGTTCTGATGCCTGGCTCAGTGTCCTTTCCTTGATGCTGTGAAAACCTGAGGGCCTCACATGAGCCCCTTTCAAGAATCCATTTCCAACTGGGTGTGGTGGCACACACCTTTAATCCCAGCACTTGGGAAGCTGAGGCAGGAGGATTGTTGAGAGTTTGAGACCAGCCTAGGCTACAAAGTGAGCTCAAGGCCAGCCCAAACTGCATAGTGAGACCCTGTCTCAAAAAGACAAAAAAAAAAAAAAAAAAAAAACCCAGAAAATACCAGAAATTCAATATAAAAACAGAATACTAAAAGTCATCAGAGAAAAGAAACAGATAACCTATAAAGGTAAGCCCATCAAGATCACACCAGACTTTTTGACACAGATCATCAAATCAAGAAGAGCTTGGAGTGAAGTATTCCAAGCCCTGAAAGAAAATAACCTCCAGCCCAGATTGATGTACCCTGCAAAGCTGTCACTAGAAATTAATGGAGAAACAAGATGCTTCCATGACAAAGAGGAACTGGGGGAATTTGTGACCACCAATCCAACCCTACAGAGAATACTGAAGGACATTCTAGAGAGAAAAAAAAAATACCAGGATTTTAGGAAGTGGCAAAAAGGCCTCAATAAGAGGGGCAGATAGTAGAATGAAGGAGAAAAGTAGACAAACAAAGGCAGAATAATACATAGCAGAAATGAAGCAGAGAAGGATGGCTAGAATCTCTAACATAGATGGCCTTGATACATTATATCATTAATAGTGTCCCAGGGTTTAAAACCCACATTACTCACACCACTCTGCTTAGATGTGTTATGTTCTGTTCCAGTCATTCTACCTGTACTAGATGTGAGGGCACAGACAGTTATCCTGAAAATAACGGGATATAGTACAGTAATCATCCTTAATTTCCTATTAACTCAATCTAAAGCTCTGTATAACCTACACTGTTTTACCATGACTGATTGTAATTGAATCTGGTTTGTTAGATTGCTGTTTTATATTGATAGATTTTATTCAAAGCTGTTATGATTGATAGTATCAAGTCTGAGAGTATAGGCAACTGCACTTAAGATGACAAGATCCACTAGAATATCCACTCTAGTTTGATTATTACATGCCTTTGAAGTTTTGTACTGTCTACAATGTTTTATTTTTATTAATATTGTTATGTACTGCTATATTCAATTATACTGCTATGTTCAATTATGCCTGATGATATAGACAATTCTATTGAAGATAATAAGAAACAACACAGTAATCATTGTAGATCACCTTGTATTGAGGTTTTATATGACTTTTTGGTTTCATGTTTTTATAGGAATTTGTTTTGTTTTGTCTTGCTATGTTTTGTTTTTCCCTCTAATACAGAAAAGATAGAAATACATGTAGAGACTCATGCATGCATAGTTGTTTACAGTCTCACTGTTTAAATATCTCCTTTGTATGCTTTAATTTTGTAACTTGAACAACTATTTCTAAGAGGACAATATGTAATTTATCAACTAGTGATTTCTTGCTGTTTATCTTTTCTTTGAAATTCTGTATTATCTCTACCCTTTACATTTTTTTTCTCTTTAAATAAAAAAAAAGACAAAAAAAGTATCCATTTCCTGGGGAAGTTCAATTTCTTCCCTGACTTATGGTAATCAATAGTGTATATGATATATTGTGTGTGGGCCCAAAAAAAATCTTTTAAAAGCAATCATGTCATGACATACTCATATAATGATGTCACTCTGGAAATAATCATTTCATAAGGGAGATGCAAACAGTTGGATGTTGCAAGCCATTTTACAAGTACAGTGTTTTAGAACTCATTGATTTCACATCAATAATTTTTCTCATTTATAATTGTCCTCTGTTCCCATTTATGAGCTCCCAGGAAGCAAGAACTATAAAATGCTTCTTTTTGGTGGAGGTTAGGACATGTTCAATGGTACTTATCTTAAAAATCAGAGAAGGGAACTTCTAAACAACCAAGAAATTTTTTTCATCATCTATGAATAAAAGCAAACAATCTTAAAAGTTTTTGAATGACTTTAATTTCTCTTACATTAAATTATTCTGTCAAAAAACAGATAATAACAAGGCACCTGCTACAGCTCAACCCCATGCTAAGCATAAGGGAACATAATGGGGTGAACCAGCACTCAAAGCGGGGGATTAAAATTCAATGCACTCGAAACAATTCCAGAATGAAACATGTCAACCTATAATTTATGCTAAATTCCATCATATAAATAAACAAAATAAGAATTCAGGAAAGGAAAAGGAGAAACAGAGAAATACCTCACTAATACACAGTTAATTTCTGCAAGTGGACCTGTGAGATGTGCATAAATTGGTGTCTTCATGCTTTAAATATATATAGCATTGAGCCAGTGACTCAAATGGGTGGACAGAAATAATAATGTTTGCATAAGAGATGGTATTATCTGAAAAGATTATGTGGGATGGAGGATATGGTAAGTGTCCTATCCTTTGACTAGAGGCTAAAAAGCAGCATTCTGAGAGATTTAGTTTGGTGTGAAAATCACAAATGTACAGAACTTTCACCAAGTTCCACCATTACTCCACTACCTCCCAAATGTGTCCTCATTTGTTTCAATGCTTTTTGAATGAAAAAGTCAGATACTTGACCTCAAATATTTTTAAAACATAAAAGTTGGGTGTGTGTTTCAAACTAGAACATAGAGGATTGGAACCTGATGGAATGGGGACAATGAGAAGGAACATGGTGTCTCTTAGATTGGGGCAGCTAAGGAGAGAGCGCGGACATTTCCTAAAAAAAGAGGGATATATTTAGAAGAGTTGGAGGAAATGATGAGTTATGTTTTGGACATGTTTCTTTTGAAATGCCATTCAGATGCAGTGGAGATATACAAGAAGTAGGAAGAAATACTACTTTGAGTTCGGGACAAAGGATCTTATCTTTGGCATATGGGTGGTAGTTGAAGTCACAAGCACAGTTTATCCGTGAAAGTGCATAAGACAGAGATTTTTTTAAACAACATATTAAATACTAGGCTTTCAAAGAGAAACCTGAGAAACATAGCCAGAGAAGGAACAAATAACCAAAATTAATTTGCTGAGGAATAAAAGGCAAGAAAGGAAGAGAATGAAGACAAGATCTATAGGACTGAACACGAACAGGTTGAACAAGGATTTAAGTGTCCCGTTGTACAAAAAAAAAAAAAAAAAATGAAAGCTCATTAGTGACCTTGCAGAAGGGAGGGGGTACAGAGTGAATGGAGGGAACAGGAATAGAGTCACCTCCTAACCGATACACCTAGAAAAGCTGAACAAACTGTACTAAAAATCTGCCTCACGGCATTTCAGAATGAGCAAGGCAGTGAAGTATCGTTGAGTCCTCTTGAGGGGAAGACAGACTTGTGGGAGGAGAGGGCTTTTCCTCTAGGGGCACCCTCTGCTTCTCACTGTGGCTGTCGCCTCCTGCATTTACAAGCTCTCAGGAAGCAAACGCTATGAACTGCTTCTTTCTGTTGAAGGTTAGGACAGGTTCACTGGTACTCACCCTAAAAGTCAGAGAAGAGAAGAGGAGTGTTTGGTGGAGGGGGGACTAATGGTGTGATGCATCTTTTATTGTAACTTTTTTAAATGTAAACATTTACCATGTCTTCTGATCATACCTCATCCAAGTGTGTGGTGGGGGGTCAATGGGAAGTGAGGAAATACAGGTATGACGTCTAGATTCTCTTCTCCAAAAAGTGACTAGAAAGAATAGAGGAGTGTGCAAAATAACCCAGTGCTATGGCAGACTGAAGTTATCCAGGATAAGGACTGGGACTGATGGCAACGGGTCCCCAAGGACGGGGAACAGAGCAGATCCAGAGTTTAGACAGCAAGGTTAGTCCCAGATAATCATAACAGCTAGCCATTCATTGAGTACTTACTCTGCATTAGGTGCTATTTTAAGCCCCTTAGAGATGAAGTAACAAAGGGACAAGATTACACAGCTGAGTTATTGTTTGCAAGTGAAAGGCCCAAATCTAAATCTTGGCAGCCCTGCCAATTAGTTCTAAGGACATTTTCCTCTTCACAGAAGAAGGGGATATTTATCTAGGAGATTAACTCTTTTGTCCCAGTAAGATGGCGTTAGAGAGACTGAGGAGGGAGCAGGTCCCTGCCTACTCACTTCTACTTTTTCAAGGAGAAATTTATGTCACCTGCTGAGTTAGAGGGGTGGGGGATTAAAGAGGAACTGAAGGGAACATAAAGTGTTGGAGGTCCTCAGTAGTCAAAGTGTGGTCTGTGAACAGAGGCTGGTTTGCAAACTACTTGTTGTCTGTCCTCAATTCATGAGGACAGAAGTTGAGAATAAACACTGAGGTTTATTTTTTAATTATACAGAGTCTGAGAAGCAGCACCATGCGTGGATCCCTGCCAGACTGGAACATCTAGACCCTAGCCTTTCCCCGTGAGTCAGCACCATTCCCCCGGCCGGGGGTAGAAAGAAAGAAAGAAGAACATATCAGCGAGCCAATGCAATCTGAGAAGCAGTGCCAGGTATGGACCCTGGCTGGACTGGAACAGCCAGACCCCAGCCCCTTCCAGCATGTGGGCTGGTAAACAGGAAGAACCATCCTATAGCCCCTCCCCCCATCCAGCTGAAAGTGACCTGCTTATCCAGAGAAGCACAAGCTGAGATGATGGCTATGGAGGTGAAATGCAATTGGATGCCTGTGGTGCTTTGGTGTTTCACTGACCTTGCTGGTCTAGGGCCAGTGGTCTGATCATAGGTTCAGAGCACAGTGGTACGTAGTGTGACATATAGAGGGGGGTCTCCTTCTAAGGGTTGCAGTCATGGTTGATTCCCTATGGTCTTATTTTGGAAGTCCTATGTCATTTCCATTGTTTTGTTGGGTTGGGTGTTATTTTCTTTTGTTTTATTTGATTATGTTAAATCCGTGGCAGGAAAAGCTATTTCAAGGATGGTAAGATAATATTATGGTAGCAATTTTGGATTTACTATTGGCTTCTTTTGAAGCCCTTTATTGCATCCATTGTTTTGTTTTTATTGTTTCTATTCTATTCTGTTTGATTTTTACTATGTCCAAAGTTATCTACAGCTACTTGGAAGACATCAAAAGGCATTATAGTAACTATTACCAATTTTTTAATGTTTTCAGGTCTGTATCCCTTACACTGGTTTGCTTTGATCAATTTTATTGTTTTATCCTTTTAAAAATATTTTAATTATATAGAATTAATATATAATTACATATTGATATATAATATATTATATATTATAATTGATATATAATATATTATATATATTATATTATATATATTATATAATATATTATATATATTATAATTATATATGTATTTATATAATACATACATATATTACATGTATAATATATATAATGTGTGTATAATATATGTAGAAATACATACATTTATATAATTATAATATAAAATATAATATATTATATATAATATTATAGATAATATATAATTATAGTTAATATAAGTATTAATTATATGTTACTATATATAATATATATAAGCACATGTTAATAGTACATGAAGAGGTGGCTTATTCCAGGAAGATGATACATGCAATTAACATGTCTTAACTGGTTCCAATCCCCATGCCCCCTTTCTCATCCTCTCCCCTCCTATCTTCCCCATCTCTAGAAGTCTCCTTTTTCGTTTCCTGTCCTCTCTCCTTTATTTCAATTGGTTTCTCATGTAAGAGAAAATATGCAATTTTTAACTTTCTGGGTCTGGCTAATTTCACTCAACATGTTTTCTAGTTCCATCCATTTTCCTGCAAATGGCAGGATTTAATTCTTGCTTATTGCTGAGTAATATTCCATTAGGTACATATATCTCATTGTCTTTTTCCATTGATGGTCATCTAGGCTGTTTTTACAGCTTGGCTATTGTGAATGTACTGCTACAAACATGGATATACATATATCATTAACGAATGCAATCCTTAATTCTTTCAGAATATGCCCAAGTGTGGTACACCTGGGTCAAATGGTGTTTCTATTTTGAGCCTTTTGAGGAGTCTCCATACTGATTTCCACAATGGTTGTACTAGTTTACATTCCAATCAACTATGTAGGAGGGTTCTTTTTCTCCTCCATCTTTATCCACAGTCATTGATTTTTGTATTCTTAACTATTATAGCTATTCTAACTGGGGTGAGATAAAACCTCAATGCACTTTTAATTTGCATTTCTCTGATGCCCCAAGACATTGAACTTATGTTACAGCAAATTGAGATTGCTGCAGTATACAAGCAGTAAGCTCCTCTCCTTAAATGGCTGTAGACGAGCACAGGTGTAGAACTCACACATGTGGCAGATATAATAATACAGTATTCCTAACAGCTGGCCCCTTCTAAGTTCATTTGGGGCGTACCAGCTAAGGAGAGAATAAAGGAGTAATGCTCTGGAGGACAACACGGCTGACTCCCTTGCTGATCTCACAGGAGCTCTAACACCAGGGCCATAGCCCATGACAAAAGAAACACTGCCCCTCTAGAAATGGCTCTGCACTCTCTGGGGAGTGCATCAGTGGCTGTGTGCAGCTCATGTGGAAACAGTGCAGGAAACGCTGGCCCATGCTCAGAGACCTACATTACTGCAGCAGAGAGTTATGCGGGAAGGACCTGACTCCCCCAGTGCGATGACCTTTGTTCTAGTTTCAGCTCTGCTCTGACAACCTCTATAATCTTCAGAAAGTTATTTAATCTCTTTAATCCCCTTGAGCCTCAGTAAGTTCACTTTTTAAAAAAAATACATAAAAGAATATCTGAGGAACAAGGTAGGGAAGAGGAGTGTTGTGTTCCTCAAACTTTAGCATTTGGATATTAACCATTCAAATTCTGAGAAATTCTACCCACAAAATTCCACCACATTTAGCCCATGGCTTTTCAAGCAACTCACAGTGACACACAACAGATAAACAGCAACTACAGAAGGAGGGAAATCCCACCTAAACAGGGTACATGTGCTTCCTACACATGAGTTGAGGAAATGGCAAATGAATTTCCTAGTATTTCTTGAGTTTATAGCAAAGAATGCCTCTTCCAAATGTTCTAGCCTTTCATAGGACATATGGTGCCCCTGGTGTATTTTGTCCATGAGGAAACTTACCTAGACTTATAAAATCTATTTTAACTTCAGTGAAGAGTGTTGATCAGGAAAAATAATTGCCCTATCCTAATTCCTTGTTTAACTATTGCTATATAAAGCCCCACTTGTCTCTGCCCTTTAAAAGCTAGCATCTAATCATAATATTCACTTCATAAATACATGGTATATTCACTTAAATATATAGCCCTTTCAGGCTTAATGATGGTGTTCAGGTTTTTCTACACCCTGCTGCATCTGCAGCTCTGTGATTTGATGGTTTCTCCTGTGTAAATACTTATATAGGAAAAGGATTCTGTGAAACTAACATTACCCTCCCTATTAAGTGTCAGGAAATAAGGAATCAAAGTTGGGTCACAGCCCAACTGTTTATTTCTATTTTGTTGATGTTTTATTATCTTCCTGTAGGACCTGCAGTATTATTGCTTAACTGCTTCTGAGCACTGCTCATAGATTATCTTATGCATCTCCTGTTTTTCTTGACTTGATTGAAAGAAACTCTCTGATTGAACAGTAATAGGTAGCAACCCAAAATCAGTTCCTACGGAACAAAATGATAAACCTTAAGCTGTGCTTTTTTTTCTCAACCTATGTCTCCGTGGGTATTACTTAAATGTTTTGGTTTGCTCTTAAATGAGATGCTAAATTATTTTTTTACATGATTTTTATGAGAAAATAATGTTCCAGATCATGTTCTAACCATGGTTTAACAATTTCAGACATATAGAAATGCTGTTTTGCCACCAGCATCTAGTCAATGACTTACTGTTTATTTCCAGATACACCATCATATCAAGCACAGTTCTAAATGATAAAAAGCAGATTGCATCTATTCTTCAATAAAAGCAAATTCTACTTCTTGTTCAGTAATCATCTTAAAAGAACTGAAACACAATCATTAAAATTAAATTAGTCATTTTTATCATTTACTTTTCCACAGATTAATGTTAATTACACTTCAATGGAAACGTCTCTACAGAGAGTTTCTTTGAAAATATATTATCCATGAGGTTTTTTATGGCTTTATTTGGATAATCAGAAGGTTATTTTAAAAAAAGGAGTACACTTTTCAATGTAATTATAATAATGGCTCAATAATTTAATTTGAGACTTTAATTTTACCAAAGCAATAAGGAATAAATTCAAGTTTATTTGACTCTGTGACCCTCATTGTCATTGTTAATTGTCCTTAGTTCTTTTAAAAGGGAAACAGAAGATTTTGTGGACTTTCAAGTTCTGTGGAAAGCTGTATGCTGAAAGGTACAGGTTGAGGGAGGAGACCACTGAAAACTGAACAGAGAAAAATAGTAACATTTGCCAACAATCTGAGATTTCAGTTGATTTCTAAAACTTTCCCTTTGTTCTCCACTTCATGGCTATCATGTCATTTTTGAACATTTTATGACTAATACCCTGAAGTCCATGATCTTTTATTTTAAACTGTAGCAACAGAGTTCATGCTACTGAACTTGCTGATTATTTTGCAGTTTTCAGAAATTCAATTATTCATAAAGGTCATATTTTAAGGGAAAAGTTGTGTAAATTTTATAGTGCTCAGCCCAAGTTCTCTTTTACCTCTGAGAGGGAAGCAGGAATTTTACCACTTCACAGATGTAAAAATCTAGAGCAGCCAGAGTGGGGAGTTCACTGTTCTACCAAAGATCACACCATCTGTGACAGAGCTGGGACTAGAAAGCCAAGATGGTTTCCTCACTTGTGTATTTTTGCAACAGACCCCCAGGATTTGGGTTTATAGTCTTCTTTCAGATTTTGACACATTTTAGTGGGCATTTAATGATGAGAAAAGCATATGCCATCTGATAAACAAAGGCTACGGTGGCTATGCTTAGATAATCAAATCATTTCAATGTTTATGAATCTCCATTCTCCTCTGCTCCCTGGTATTTAATACCAATTAAAGATGCATTTAATACCTTTTGCTGATGCTGAGCCATCTGCTACCAGTTCTGTTCAACTCACATTCCTAGAACAGATCTTTAATGCCCAAAATGTGCACCATTTGTGTTTATTACGAGTTTCCTAAAAATGTAGAATGTCTGTCACAATATATCATAGTACAAGGCATTATTTACCAAGCTTAGGTTATCCATGGAAAAAAATAAGAATACAAAACTTCTGATTTTAAAAGGATACTGAGGGGAGAAGTTTGGAAAAATCTGAAAAGATGAGAAGGGAACTTAGTCTGTGGAACTAATTGAGCAAATGATAAGATAAATAACACATTTCTTCTTCCTACTATGCTTATATTGATTTCTTCTTATAACTATGCTTTTCATTGAATCATCAGTGCCTTCCTTTTCTCATCTGCTCATTTTACTCTAACATTCTTTTACAACCTAGCATCCTGCATTGCTTCTTTCTTGCTACTAGGATTTATTCTTTTATTATCAATTAGAGACAACTTAGTAGGAAAGAAATGCTTTGTCTAATTGTTTAAGGTTGAGACTGATCTCAAGCCCCTCTCCTTACCCATGTGGGACCCCTACTCTTCAGGAAATTCACTGACACACCTCTGTATGTGGGCCTGTAAGTTGTGCTCTCCCAAACACATACTGAAACTTAATTCCATTGTAACTATGTTAAGAGGTGGGAATTTTAAGAGATTTTTAGGCCTGGGGATTTTTAATGTCATCAGTGGACTAAAGCTATTATCAGAGACTCCTGATAAAAGGCCAAGTTTCTCCTCTATCTCCTCCTCATCATCATCATCCCATTCTTCCTATTTATCCTCTTCCTTTCTTCCTCTTCTTCTCCCTTTTCTTTTTCCCCTCTTCTTCTTTTTCTCCCCAACCCATATACATCTTCTTTGCTCCTCTGCCTTCCACAGTGACATGACACAGCAGGATAACCCTGGTCAGCTGCTGGCACCCTGATTTTGGCCATCTTGTCCTCCAGAACTGTGAGAAAATAAATTTCCAATCATTATAAATTACCCAGTTTAGGTATACTGTGATAGCTGCCCAATCAGACTAACACATGTGGAGAGAGCCACAGGACCAGGGGAGAAAGGTCCCATTTGCACAAAAGATGGGAATAAGGAGAGCCTTCAGGTACTGCCTGATATGATCCCTATTCATAACCCCTAAGTCCTCAGAAGAGTTATTAGAACTTAGGCAGTGTTCAAAATCATAGAAATTGGTGTGTGTGGGGGACACTGAGGAAAGGACCAAGCTTTGCTCCAAAACTCATGTCCCCAAAGTGGAGCCCACTCTGTATGGCTGGTTTAGGAGTGGAAAGGCAGACAGAGTATCCTAAAGAACTAACCCAAAACCTAAGGAGATATCTGGGCTGCATCACACAGGCTGCAGAACTGAATTCAAGTCAGGTGCAACAAGACTGCCAAGAAGTGGAGACTTCAAGAAAATACATCTCAGGGGAAGCTGGGAAGATGGCAGATTGATAAGTAGCAAAGCAAAGAGCCTCTCTGGGAGAAACAGCTCAGATGCTGAAATTTGACATCATAGACCAGATGAAAGGCGATAGATCCTCGTGGCCCAGGGAGAAACTAAAGTGGGGGAAAAGAAAGAAGAAAAAAGAAAAAGAAAAAAGGCAAAGGAGAGGCATGGACTGAAAGCTGTAGCCAGACACGCTTTTACCAGAGCCAATCCCACTGTGTACGAGGTGCCCTGAAATCCAAGGACTCATGGTCTTGGTGAAGTTGGGGATTGGCAAGCCCAAGGGCCTCAGCAGGAGGATGCCGTCCTGGAGGGGAGTGGCGGAGCAGAGAATGGAGCCAGCATGGAGATCTGCATTAGCCCACAGTGAGTGTGTGGAACTTAGCCCTCCCACAGGAGTGGGTGAATAGCTGGGCAGCATTTTTGAGTTGGGCATGACAAGCCCAGATCCAGAACTGTAGTGGCTTCAGTTAGCCACTCCTAGTGCAGAGCAGATTGGTGAGAGTTGCTTGGACTGAGTTCCACCCCTGTGTAAGATCCAATAGCCAAGGATGAAGTTTCCCCTGAAGCTATCCTTAACTGGTTCTGTCCACACAGCACACAGTAATGTGGTGAAGACCCACAGTGGTTGACCAGCTCAGAAGGGAGGGGCCAGCCTGTACCACCCCTGCTTGTACCTCAGTGGTCAACAGCAGACTGGGGAGGGTAGCAAATCTGTAGCCAGCATGCTTCAGAGTAATCATAACCAATACACAAAGTGTCTGGGACCTCTACTATACACTTGTCTGGAAGAATCCAGAAACATGACAAGAGAAAGAAACAAAAGGAAGTCTCCAGCCTCCAACCCAAACAATACTGGCCCAGGAGAGGTAAACACAAAAAAGATCAGGGGCAGCACACCTGCAGTATCAGAAGCAACATCATGTGACATCAAGAAATACCTTTATGACATTATAGAATAACTCAAAACAGAAATACTAATACAAGTAAAGTAAGATATAAGAAGATTAATAAAAGAAATGTTAAGCGTCTCTCAAGAAGACACAGATGGAAGAATGGAGGAGCATAGATAAAGTAGGGAAACATTCGATGAAGAATATAAAAAAAATCTAGAATACATGAAACAGATTCAAAGAGAATACCAGGAAATTAAAAATTCCATTGAAAGCTGGCAAAACTGCTTGAAAGAAACTAAAGATAAACTATCAAACCTTGAAGACAGGTTTTCAATGTGTGATCGTGAAAGGAAAGATCTCTTAAAAATAAAAAGGAACCAGGAAGGAATAATACAAAGGCTAGAAGATGACAAGAGGATTTATAACTTAAGAATAAAAAATGTGAGTGAAGAAGCAGGAGTAAACACAAAGGAAACACAAAGGCTATTCACAGAAATAATTAAGGAAAACTTCCCAAGCACAGGAAAAGGAAATGATATTCAGATAAATGAGGTATACAGAGCTCCAGCCAGCTACAACCAAATAGATCTATACCCAGACATATAATAATCAAGATTCCAGAAATTCAACACAAGAACAGAATATTAAAAGCTGTCAGAGAAAAGAAACAGATCACCTATAAAGGAAAACCCATCAAAATCATGACAGACTTCTCAACACAAACTGTCAAATCAAGAGGAGCTTGGAGTAAAGTATTCCAAGCCCTGAAAGAAAATAACTTCCAACCCAGATAGATGTACCCTGAAAAACTATTGCTCAAAATTAATGGAGAAACAAGATGCTTCCATGACAAAGAGGAACTTTGGGAGTTCATGACCACCAATTCAACCCTACAAAAAAGATTGAAGGACATTTGAGAGAGAGAGAGAGAGAGAGAGAGAGAGAGAGAGAGAGAGAGAGATGGTTTCAGGAACAGCAGCATAGAGGCCTCACTGAACAGGGCAAACAGTGGAATGAAGGGGAAAAGTAGAAAACCAATGGCAGAAAAATAGCATGGCAGAGATGAGGCAGAGAAGGTTGGCTATAATTGTTAACACAGATGGCCTTGATATACTAAGAAAAAGAAACACAGGCAGAATAGATCAGGAGACAGGGTCCATCAAGATGCTCTATATAAGAAATATAATTAACCTGAAAGAGGGTTTATGAGCTAAAATTTCAAAGATGAGAAAATAATGCTCTATGTGACAGGGAACCAGAAAAAAATGGAGGTAGCTCACCCAGCAGCTGCAGATAGGTTGGAAAGACAGAACACTTTTATACAATGGAGAACTACTCAGCTATAAGGAAGGAAAACCTTGAGGCTCTTGTAGGTAAAGAATCACAACTTGAGATCAAACTCAGGGGTAAAAAGGCTCAGAACCACTTAGGTAAATAGCAGGCTGCCTCCCTCATCTAAAACCAGAGGAATTTGTGGAATACAAGATGTACAATGTACCCTGTGAAAGTGAAAGGGCATAAATTGTCTAAAAAGGGAAGGCAGAGGACATTGTTGATCTTTTTTTTATATATATACTGGGGATCTAATTCATGACCTTGCACTTGCCAGGCAGGCACTTATACCACTGAGCTAAATCCCCAGCCCTAACATTGTTAATCTTATATCATGATTTGAAACCCACATTGTTCTCATTGCTCTGTTTAGTTTGGTTATATTTTGTTCCAGTCTGTCTACTTGTACTAGATTTGAGGGCACAGACAGATATTTCAAAAATATCAGGATATACTACGGTAACTATCTTTAATTTCCTATTAACTTAATCTGAAACCCTGTATTACTTAGACTATCTCATTATGACTGATTTTATTTGAATCTGGTTTGTTAGACTGCTGTCTTGTCTTGACTGATTTTATTCAAATCTATTATTTTTGATAGTATCAAGTCTGAGAATATAGGCAACTACTCTGAAGATAATAAGAATATCCATTATGGTTTGACTATTACCCACTTATGAAGTCCTATAATGTCTCCAATGTTTTGTTTTTATTGATTTTGTTCTGTACTGCTATGTTCAATTTTACTGTGCCTGATGATATGGCCAATTCTACTGAAGATAACAAGACACATCATAGTAACCATTGTAGATCACCTTGTATTGTGGTTTTAAATCATGTACTATGTCCATCCTTTTGTTTTTAATGACCCCATTTTGTTTTCTTTCTCATTTGGTTTTATTCTTTTCAAAAAAAAATACATCTCAAAGTTACCCAGGGCTCCCCTTCTTACTGTTCCACTCACAAGCCCTTGATAATTCCAGTGGCCCTTGGCTACCTCACCCGTCCAACCCACAAGAACTGGTAACAAGGTTGAGATAGTTGGACTAAAGATACTTAGTAAAGAGGACCCAATCTAAAGTTTCCCAATGCCCTAAAAGGAATGAAAGTTCTTCCTAACTAAATGAAAAGGAGGACAATGGGATGGACTAGAGATCTGCTTAGAATCATTTGTATTAAGTCACAGGGTGAGATTTTGGAAGTTGGTAGGGGCAAGAAGATTTCAAAGCACACAAGGACCAAAGGCAATCTGCAGATTCCTGTTGTAAAGCAAATACATCCAAAGAACAGGCCAAGTGAGTGCAGAGGGAGCAGCAATGGATCAGAACCACACAGCAGTGTGCCCAGTCAGCCTTCTTTCTAACATATCTTCTGCTCTTTCCTACATATGATGAAGTGTTACTCTGGGTGGTAAATTGCCAGTGCAGGTGCATATTTTAAGCAGTGGAGTGGTTAAATACACCAGAGCTATTGATGAGAGCTCAAAATTTCCCTTCAGAAAATGAACAGTTTGTTTATTTCCATTGCTACTGCTAATCACGGAAGGAAAGAATATTTGTGAACAGTTCAATTTTAAAATAAGATACATGGTACCTATTCACTTTTCTATGACTATGTCCATACGTTGCACAATAAAAAGGGTATGCTGGTCTGAATCTGAATCATTGTGCCCACATTCAAATTATCATCTTCCTTGAGAGTCTTGTTAAACTATTCCTACAGGATAGTTGAGTGTTCAAAGTCAAGTATAAACCTGACCATATTTTCTTTCATATAGAAAGACAGGGCTACTGGATTTGCTGTCCATCTTTTAAACTGAGTTCACTTGACAGACATTCTTTGAGCATTCCTATGTGTAAGGAGGCCAGACTTGGTGGTGCACACCTATAATTCCAGCACTTAGGAAGCTAAGACAGGAGGAGCGCAGTGAGTTCAGTGACAGCCTGGGCTATATAATGAGTTCAAGGGGAGAAAGAGAGAAAGAAAGAAAGAAAGAAAGAAAGAAAGAAAGAAAGAAAGAAAGAAAGAAAGAAAGAAAGAAAGAAAGAAAGAAGAAAAGAGTATAAAGAGTTCTGCTCAGTGCTATAGCAGCTTTCCCAAACTTATATAATGTTAATAATCACCTATAGCACTTGCTTTAAAAAAATTCTTGAGGCCTAATCTAAACTTACTAAATCAGAATTCCCAAGTAACAAAGCCTCCACATTATTCTCATCTCCAGGGAATTCGGGAAACACTACTATGGAAAACAGAAACATGAGCAAAATTCAATCACTTTACTCCACTAACTCCAGAGTGGGAAGAATAAGATAAGTATGAAAGATGGTGTGACACAGGGCAGAGGAGAGAAAGCTCATATATGATTGAGAGAAGGATAGTTAGGAGGAAAGACATTTCATGTGGGTTGATGGATTTCATCCAATAGAATCTATAAGGTATAGATAGACAGCAACAGGCATGGATGCAGGGAGGTGTGATATGTGCTTGGGAAATGGGGAGATGCCCAACCTCATACAACTACAGGAAACAGGTTTAGCATAGACAGTGGTAGCCCCTCATCCACAGGGGATATGTTCTAAGACCCCCAGTAGATATCCGAAGCATAAAATACTGAACCCTGTACATGCTATGGTTTTCTTATATGTGTGTATTTCAGAAAAAAATTTAATTTATAAATTAGGTGTAGTAAGAGGTTAACAACAATAACAAATAATAAAATGGAGCAATCATAGAAACTATTGTGATAAAAATTACTTATAACTTTCAAATTTTTGTGGAATTTTCACATTTAACACTGTCAATCTACAGTGAACCATGGGTAACTGATAAGCGAGGACTTGATAGTGGGACAAAAAAGGTATATAGAGGACATACTGCAGAGGGTCTTAAGTGCCAAGAGTAGTACTGTGATTATGCAAGATGGTAATATGCCTAAATCTGTTCCTTAGGAACATTAACCTGCCAGAAATAATTAGAACAGTTTGAATTAATTCTGAATAGTAGGCCAGAAGCCCCAAAAGTACCTCATTTCAAAGAACCAGTGGACAGGTTAATGATGAGTGGTAACAATGAACTAGAGAGGCCATCACTTACGTGAGGTCCCTGCAGAAAGCTTTGTTCATCATCTTCACTGTCCTAACTCTTTAAAATATGCAAATATATTCAATATTGACTCAACAAATGTTCAATGAGCACTTATTACTTGTAAGCACACATAAATACTTATAAGGTGAGCACTTACATACACATCTTGTTAAGATCCTGGGGTTCCAGCCTTCACCATATTGCTAACAGGCTAATGTGACCGACAAAGGATTAATCAGCAGCACTACAGGAAGCAGGGGCAATGACTGGGAGATTGAAAGCAATTACTTTGTAACATTCATCTTGTGAATGGACTGCAGGGGTATTTTCTACACGTTGACTTCCAGAAAGAAGAATGTCTTACTCTTTTCACTGGACATATTAGTCTCAATTCATTGAAGCTGAAAGTTAAGAGAGAAGACTTAGTAGACAGGACTTTGGACAATGCCTGTGCGGTTTGTTGTGTCTCTGGACAGGAATCTACTGTCCTACAAGTTTAAAAGGACTGTTGCTTACCTTATCTCCCTACTCTGTATTACCACAATTTAAACTCTGTGTTTAAATTCCATGATTCAGATATTTTCTAAACTGTACATGAACGGGTACTTCATCCTGATCTTAAAACAAATGAAAAAATTGATGAGCTGAGAACTAATCGGAATCTAACTACAATAGAAAATATGAAACATACCAAAAATGTGTATTGTGGATATAAACAGACACAGACACACACATATTCACAAAACCTACGCATACATTAACTGTATCCTATATTCTAACATACAAGGATAGGGTGTCAACTACCAATCTCTGATTTGAGTAGCACTAGTAAATCCTATAGCTGGAAATAGCCCTGAACTTGAAAACAAAACAAGCTAAGAATTCCATTTTGCTCCACAGTCTCTGTTTCTGTCATGCATTCAACTCACCATTGAGCCACCTCTCTACACTACACCAGAATAGTTCCTTCTGGTACAGATTTGGGATTTTCTTTTATCATAACTGACCAGTTGAGGGCTTCAGCTCCATGACAGAGCACTAACAAGCACAAGCAAACACCCTCAGCACCACAATAATAATAATAATAATAGTAATAATAATAATAATAATAGCTCCAATAGTCTGGAGGCAGAACAAGGTCTCCAACATCATCTCCTCATAGATATACCCAGTTAAATGGCTATTCAAGCACCAAAATACATTCAGAAGACCTAATATCAGGTGAGAAAACACAGTGCTGACTCTTAGTATAACAAAATAAAGAGATGCTTTGAAGATGGCAGGAAAAAATTCCCCATGTTGCTCCTCCCCAACTCTGCACAGCCCACTATAAAGTGCTCCAGCCCTCTTGAGGGAGAGAGAAAGAGTTAAATCCAGAGCTGGTCAAGGCCCCACTGTCTTTACCAGACCAATGCCTGCAACTAAATGTCTAGATCGGCCTTAAGCCAAGAAACTCACAGACTCCACCACCCCTCCAAATAGCAGGGAGCAGGACTCCACTAGGAGTCCAGTGCCAAGCCCATCTCAGTGAGATCAAGTCCCCAGTAGAAAGTGAAGGCCCCAAATGTAGGCTCACAGGTGGAATTTTAACTGGGCCTGTCTTGGCACAGACCTATTCATCCATGGGACACACTCAACTTCCAGTGTACATCATTGTCAGCCTTCCCTTCTCCTGAGACAATGTAGGCTCCTGAAGCAGGCAGATGCAGGTGCAACCCAGCTTAGCATCAGCCTCAGTGGCCATGGAACTGTCTTCCCCCAATTTTGGTCACCACAATGATCACCAGGCCAGTGCCAGATGAGATTTAGAATTTCCCTCATGTTATTAATTTTTGACCCAAGATGAGTCCATTTTTCCTTCTTGGAATTGTAGGTCAATAAATGAGACCAAACACTGGTCAAGCAGCAAAGAAAATTTTATTACTGGCCAAAGAAGAGAAGAAGCTGGGAAATACTGCTCTTAGATCATCTTCTCAAGCTGTGGACACTGACAAGGTCATAGATATACAGTATGAGCAAAATGAAGGGGATGGATAGGCTAACAAGGAGGACAAATATTCACATGGCTTCTAGGAATGAGTAGAGATTTTCTAAGAATTTGGGTGTTGCTTCTTTTGGTTCCTCTTATGATCCCTTGAAATCATTGTCTTAGTGATTTCAACTGTGATTCACTGAAGAGAGGTGGAAATATTATTAGGAAAATGTAATATGAGGTTGTAATGAATCTAAAGGTGTCCCTCTGGTCATCATGGTTCTCATTGTAGGTGAAACTGGCCTGGTACAGTTGCATCTGTACCATTCGTGGCAGCTGAGAAGGAAGTTGTCAAATTTCCTTATTTCTAGAGTACAGAAAGCAGGCTAGGGTATTGTGTAAGTTTTCCCTACAGAATAAGTGCAGATAGGCATAGCCTTTATAGGATGAATATGATCATAAGTATGGTGATAAGAAATCTGACATTTTTCAATGATGCTGGCACCAGAGATTTAGTGGGAGTGACTTGCTTTTTGCCTGCATCGCTGCCAGCCATGGGAAGGGATTTGGAACACTCCTGAGACTACACAGTTCCTAGAGTGTGAAACTCAAGTGAGACCCAGCTCAGTATCACAAAACTGCTTTCAGCGACACTACTCCAACATTGGGCAGCACAGCACAGTGCAAGACTTTATTTGCTGGGGGTAGGGCAGGGTAGTAAGTACAAAACCTTTCCCTGGAACTTAGAACTAGGTTTGTGAAACCCAACACTGAGTAGATACAAATGGCCCCCATCCTTATTGGTAGAGCTCTGGAATAGCTCCAATGCCAGGAAAAGACATGCAGCCCTAGTTTATTGGATTTCTAGTCCACCTACCACAACTGTGGCTGGTACAGTGGTCGGGAGCCACAAATTCACCCCAGCAACAGAAAGCCCACAACAATGTTGTTCCTGGCTCTATTCTAGTGTTATCCTAGTCTTGATTGGCTATGGGCTTGGGGTGTGACAAATCTTAGAGGCACTGGAAGCCATAGGTTTCTTGTCTGCTCATGGTGTCTCTGCCCAGACCTGTGGGCAATCCTGCAGTTTCTGACCAGGGTCAAGGCATCAGGACCTACCCAGCTCCAGAGAAAGGCTTGTGAGGAAAGATTACTTTTTCTCGTACTCTCCTGGGTCTTCATCAGAAACACATCCAAAGGTGTGTTTGAGACGAACCTGGACTTGGATTGTCTTCTAGTATTGAAACAATAACAACATTCTAACAGCAACTCACAGTGAAGCTGGCTCTGGACACCAAGCAGTGCTAGAATAGTGGAACTGACTGCAGTCTCAGAGAAAATGAGCAACCTGCTTAGAATTTCTAGAAAGAAAGATACAAACAAAGCCAGATTGGAATAAAAAGTAACCCTCAAGGCCTACTATTTTTTTAAAAATCTGGGTATCTCTCCAGAGCCTTGTGTGCTCATAGGTGGGCTTTGTGGAATGACTGGACCATAGGGGAATGATACTCCTCAGTGCATTGCTCCACTGACGAGTTTACTGCTAAACGTGATGCTAGGAAGTGAGCCTGGTCAAAGGAGGTGGGTCACTGCAGGCACAGCCTGGAAGGGTGTGTGTCTCTCTCTCCTCCCTTAGTGCATCTTTCTCTTCTTCCTGACTGCCATGCCATGATCAAGCCTTCTCTGCCATGCCCCTCCGCCATGTTGCCCTGCCCTGAAGCTAGCAAATTATGGTCTGAAACCTCTACAAACTGCGAGCCAAAATAAACCTTTCCTCCTTTAAATTATGTGTCATAGGTATAGCGTATAGTATTTTGTCTCAGTAACAATGAAGTAACTTCAACAGTGTCCAAATGATATCTCAATGAACATTGAAATTTTCCAGGAAACTATGACATCACCTAAAAGTCAAAAAAAAAGGTGCCCAAAACTAACTAGGCAGTAATCAGTATGGGAGAATATTCACATAGACAATTGAAAACAGCTATCCCAAAGAAATTTGATGTACTAAAAGAAAGTTATAAATACACTAACAGAAATGTAAGCAATTTTAAAAATCAAACAAATCCTTGAATTGAAAGCTACAACTATAGAAATTAGAATCAGAACAGAAGATATCAATAACAGGAAAGATCAAAAAGAAGAATTAATGAAATTGAAAACAGTTTATTTGAAAGTACACAGTTGGAGAAGCAAAAAGAGTGAAGAAGAAGGCATGTAGAAATTTTAGGATAATACTAAAAGAGCAAATATTCAAGTTATTGGGGTTCATAAAGGACTTGAAAATGCCAAATAGGAAGAAAGTTTACACAAAAAATAATAATAGAAAACCTCCCAATCTAGAGAAGAATACAGATATTCAAATACATGAAAGCCGAAGGTCACCAGTCAAATTTAACCCATCCCAGTTAACCCCAAGGTATCTTATAATCAAGCTCTCAAAGGTGAAAAGATAGAAAGAAAATTCTCAAGGCTGAAAAGAAAAGACATACAAATAACACATAAGAGTGTCACAATCCACCTGTAAGCTGACCTCAGAGCAGAAACCCTACAAGCAAGGAGAAAGTGGCATGAGATTTTCACAGTACTAAAGAGAAAAATATCAACTAAGAATTCTGTAGGCAGAAAAGCAATTTTTATTCAGAAGCAAAGGAAAGATAAAGGGAATTTTCAAACAAAAAAAACCAGAGAATATATTTTTAGAATTGTTCAGAAAGAAATGTTAACATTCTTCAGAGTGAAAGAAAGATATCAATAAAAAAGGAAATATAAAAGTCTAAAACTCACTGGTAAGAGTCATTATTACAGACATTTCAGAATCTTTTAATAGAGTAAAGCTGTTGCTTAAACCATTCATATCTTCAGCACAAACACTAAACAAAACAAAAATAATTACATTATTATAGTAAGAGGCAATACAGAAAGATGTAAAATCAAATATCAAAAATTCAAAATGTAAAGAGGAGTAGAATACATTTATAGAGTTTTCTTAGTTTCCCTTACTCTATTTGTCTCTGTTTTTGTATTTATGATCATGTTAAGTTTCTATCATTTCAGAAGTTTGTTATAATCAAAAGATGTTTCTGTAAGCCTTATAGAATTCCCAAAGCAAAACTCTATAGTAGACAAACCAAAAATATTGAGCAAGGAATCAAAACACACTGCTAAAGTAAATCACTTAACGATAAAGGAAAACTATAAAGAAGGACTGAGAGAGAGAACAGTAACAAAACAAGTTATATAATGATTGTAGTGAGATCTCACTTTTCAATAATTATCTTGACTATAAATAGAATAAATTCTCCAATTAAAAGACATTAAAAAGTGACTGAATAGATTCCGAAACACAAACCAAACAAATATTGCTAAGAAGACATTCATTTCATCTCTAAGATCACACATACACTGAAAAGGAAAGGTATGTAGGCAATCTTTCCCACTGCTTGGACAAAATGTCTGATATACACAGTTTAAAGGAGGATATGTATTTTTTGGCTCACAGTTTCAGGGGCTTCAGTCCATGGTCAATCACTTCACTTGCTACTGGTCTAAGGTAAGGCAGAACATCACTGCAGAAGGGAATGGTGGAGCCAAGGTGCTCACTTCATGGCAGCTGGGAAGCACAGCCCAAGGGAAGAGCACTCACAAAAGATATGCTTTCCAAAGGCATATCCCCTGCAACCCACCCCCTTCTACTGGGCCCAGCTCCTAACCTCACATAGCTGTGATGCATCCATGAGCAAAGTACACCACTGATGATTCAGTAACCTCTCCAGTACTATTTTAATCCCATCAGAGTGACAAGTAAGGTTAACTGGCACAAATGCAGTAAGACATCCCATGCAGATGGAACCCAGAAAGAAAGCAAGAGTTGCCATACTTATGCCAGAGAAAGTAGATTTTAAATCAAAAGCAAGAAGAGACAAGAAAGGTCACTGAAATAACAATGAAAAGGAGTCAATTCAGTAAGGGAAATAATATATATAAATATATATGCACCTAATATTGGAATACTTAAGTACATAAAGCTAATATTAATAGACCTATGGGAGAAATCAACTCCAATATGATAATGATTGAGGGATTTAATACTCTTCTTTCAGAAATAGGCAGATAATCTGAACAGAAAATCAAAGAAACAGCGAAGTTAAATGACATTCAAAATCCAATGCACCTAACATATGCTATAAAACATTTCATTCAACAGCTGCCCAATGGTCACTTTTCCCATCAGCACAAGGAATATGCCCCAACATAGATTACATGACAGACCACAAAATTAGTCTCAACACATTTTTAAAAAGCTAAATCATATCAAGTAACTTACTCCAATACAATCAAATTAGAAATCAACAAAAAGAAAACTTTGGGAACTATACAAATATATGAAAATTGAATAACTTACTTTTGAGTAACCATTTGATCAAGGAAGAAGACAAGAAAGATATTTTAAAATTTTGTGGAAAACAAAAATGAAAATGGACCATCCCTGGGAAAGCCAAGGAAGGAGAATCTCCACAATTTCAAGGCCAGCCTAAACTACATAGCAAGACCCTATCTCAAAAGAAATAAATAGATAAAACAAAAACTCTAAAACTCTAAAAAAGATTATCTCACAGAAGTCAAGAGCAGAATAGTGGTTACCAGAGTCCAGAAAGAGGAGTGGGGATGGGGGGAGGTTGATCAGTGTGTGTTGAGTTACATTTAGGGAAGAGTGAGAAGTTCCAGTGTGCTGCTGCTCAAAAGTGTAGCAGCAGCCAACAGTAATGGACTACATATTTCAAAAAGCTAGAAGAAAGGATTGCCAGTGTCCACCATAAAAAAATGATAAATGTCTGCTAGATAAGTACATTAAACCTGACTTAAATGTTATGTATATATATATCAAAACACTACATGGGAACTCAATAGGTATGATTTTTATTTTTATTTTTATATATCATTTAAAAATAAATTTTCAGGGGCAGCCAGCTCAGCACTCTGGTAAGTGGCTATGGCCTGACAAGTGGGGGCTGCTCCAGAGCGAGAACTATCAGTGTTTCCTGAGCTCCATGCCATGTTGGAACTTGGGGTTCTGGGAAAACAAGCAGTCAGCTCGCTGCTCTGGTAAGTGGCTGTGGCCTGACAAGCCGCGGCCACTCCAGGGCAAGAACTATCAGTGTTTCCTGAGCTCCACGCCATGTTGGAACTTGGGGTGCTGGAAAAACAAGCAGCCAGCCTGCCACTTTGGAACATGGCTGTGGGCCTGCAGGCTAAGAATCAAACATCCTTCCTCCATCCTCCCCCTACCCATGTTAGCAAGTGGGAGTGGGAGGTCTGAGTATCTCTTGGGAGGATGAATATATACAGTATGACAAGTAAGGGGATTTCATTCTACCATCTCTTTGAAGGAAATTATTTTTATCACTGTTTTGCTCAGTTCTGATTAATGGTACTGCTCTATTCAATATTCTGTTTTTATAAGTTTGGTATTTCCTTCCATTTTGCTCTACCTGATTGAAGGAACAGCTAATGTGAACAGAACAGATGTACTATTGTGCCTATTGCTGTTGTCCTGGTGACCTGCTGTGAGGTTCTGTGCCAATTTCACTGCACTATCTCAGTTGGCTTTGTTCTGTCTTGTTCTGCTGTATTTTGCTACCTTCAAAAAAAAATAAAAAACATAACAAAGTAACAAAATACCTCCAAAAAACTTCCAACTTCACCAAAACTGATCCATGGGGCATGATGAGGAGAAACTCAAAAACAAAGCAACAGAATTATATAAGGTGATTAAAAAGTAAATAACAACAACAAAACAGATCAGTAAGGTACTGAGCAAGCTGAAACATGATATAACTAAACAGATAATGGACTTAAAAAGCAAAAGGAGGAAAAGAAAGTGCTCTAAAGGATATAACTGTATGTATGTTTAAGTGTGTAGGATTGATAACCATGTTGCTAAGTTTTTATTGGATTGTTAAACAGAACTGTCTGCACCTCACTGTTTGAATGTCCACTTTGTGTGCTTTAATTTTGTAACTTGAACAACTATGTCTAAGAAGACAATATGTAATTCATCAACTAGTGATTTCTATTTATTTTCTCTGAAATTCTGTATTGTTTCTACCCTTTTTTCTGTTTTGCTTTTTTCTTTTTAAATAAAATTTTAAAAATAAATAAATAAATTTACAAAATAAAAATAAACACTCAATAGTGGCATGGTTTTCTCACCAGAGAACAAGAACTTTCAGCCCCAGAAGTCACTACCATATAGTTGCCCCTGTGTCTACTACAGAATTCGATAACACCAACTGATACCTTGCCACAAAACTCTGATGAAACTGTTCTTTGTTATCCTCTGCCTTTGTTATCCTCTGCCTTTGTTAGCACTAAAGGCAAGGAAAAGCTGAGTAAAAAAATAAAGTGTATTTTATAACTCTATCAGATGGAGTAAAACACTCAGAAGTATTTCTAATGGAGTATTTCAATATTAGAGCTTTTCCCTCTATTTTTCTCTTTCATTTATATTTTTATTAAAAAGCAGTTATATCTTTTCAGCAAATATATATATATATATGTTTGTGTATGTGTTTAAGAACCATATTGTCTTTGTAGGATTGTGTATTGATTTTTGTTTAAGTATGCTTTAAGCTTATGGAAGAATAACAAGAAATCAATAGTGTGATTGTCTGTGGAGAGGGGAGCCAGGCAGATGGGAGACAGAAGGGAAGAGAGGCTTTTTGATTCACACCTCCTATGTCCTGACCTATGAACCATATAATTATATTTCTGAATCAAAAATTAAATTAAAAAACATCTAATTTAGGTATAATGAGGAAAAAATTCATTTTATAGCAGGCATCATTAATGATAGAATCATCCTATGGTAATCACAGGAGATTGGTACCAGGAATCCTGTGGATATCAAAATATATAGTCACTCAAGTCACTCATGTAAAATACAGTATATGTACAGTATTTGCATATAACACATCCTCTCATGTACTATCATCTCTAGATTATGTATAATATTAACAATATAAATGCTATATAAATAGTTAGGATATTGCATTGTTTAGAGAATGATGATAAGAATAGTGTATACATGTTCAGTATAAAATATTTTTTCATATATTTCCAATCTAGTTGAATCCATGGATATGGAATCCATGGATGATATATGCCAGGCACTACACTATATGTAGGGACACGGATATGAATAAAGTCATGGCTGGTCTCAAGTAACTCACACTGACTTGGATTTGAATATGTTGCTTCCATAAAACTTTTTTATTATTTGAAAACCAGTGAAGGAAACCCCTCAGGGAATTCTGATATCACTGATAAATGAAGAAGTATCCATGCTTCCTCCTCAAAGCTAAATTACCTGATTAAGACATCCAAATTTTGCAAAATTAAAGTAGACGCTCTATAATTGAAGAGGCAGCTAGAAATGCATATAAGGGCCTGGCCGTAAGAATCAGAAGAGATTTGAGTTTAACTTTCAACTTCATCCCTCACTGTCATCTTGGGTAAGTTACTTAACATTTCTAAGCCTCACAATGTCTATAGAATGAGATTCTAATGATAGCTATATCATAAAGTTATTTTGAAGATTAAATTTTAAATGTATGCAGAGCATTTTATAGATATTATTATCTGGAGAGGAATCCTGGATTTTCAACAATAAAACCAGTCTACTGAAACCTCTTGTAAAGGTTTTGTTAAAGAAAATTGGATTCAATTTCAGCTGGCAGATTCCTCTTTAAGCCTTTTTTTTTTTTTTTCTCTTACATCTCCTGGTCCCCAAAACGAACATTTGGCTGAAAGCTTAGCCAGAATACAGAATGGCTCCCAAGGAGAGTGGGCATCTTCCAAAAATCCATGATAAATATCCTTCAGCTATGCAATTCCACAGGCTTAAATCATACTTTGTAGCCAGGGCCTGGGGCATTAACCTTCTTGGCTGTTTCAAGTATCACACTGTGCAGAAATCAATTTCTTTGGGAAACATATATCACACATTGGAGAGGTTAAAATCCATGGATTTTATGTGTATTCTGCACAGGTGTTTTTTCACATTTTTAAGCTTTACATTAAAAGAAGTCCATAGTGACATGAAATAAAAGATGGATACAGTTTAAACACATTCCCAAAAAAAGCATACTAGAAAAAGAACATAAGAGAAAGAAAGGTCACACGACAAATAGAAAAAAATATTGTCACGTATGTAACATCTCAAGCTAATTTTGCTAATATACAAAGAGCTCCCACAAGTTCAGAAAAATATTCTAGTAGAAAAATAGCCAAAGAGTCTGAACTGACAGCTCACAAGAAATGCAAATAGCTCTTAACATGACAAGATGAACAACCTAAATTGATGTATCAATTTTCATTTAAAATATTGGCAAAAATATAAAAGCTTGATTATATGCCCTGTTCAATGATATGTGAAAAAACAGTCACTCTCAACCAACCAAGGCAGATATAAAGTGGAACAACCCCTACGAAGAGAGATGGGGTTTGGGACAATGAGTATTTTAAGGCAAAGGAATTGATGAAAAGTGCACAAGGAGACTGACCCCGTGCCCATCTCCCCTGACAGGCCCTCAAACCAGAGCAGGGTTTCTCTTAGAATGAAAAGGCCTTCCCAAGGGTCCCCAGCCTTTTAGCTCATATCCATTTCCCCTTTTTGATCATACCTTTCTTCTCTGTCTCCTCTTCATCAAACCTCACATAAAGGACATAGGTTTAAGGATGCTGTGGCATATAAAATCTGTGTTATATAACATATATATATATAAACACATGCATGCTTTTCTTTCATTCATCTGTCTGTTTTCATGGAAGCCTCAGCCACACACCTAAACTAGGAAGGGGGGGGAATATTTTTCCTTCCCTAAAAGAGAATTTGCACTCTGGAGGTAGAGGCAAGAGGGCTGCTGAGTTTGAGGCCTGCCTAGGCTACATAGTGATTTCAAGGCTAGCCTGGACTACACAGTAAGACCTTGTCTCAAAAAATAAAAATAAAAACCAAAAATAGAAAGAGAGAGAGGGAATTTGTCAATATCTGTCCAAATTAGAAATGTGTTTCTGTTAGGCCCAGCAATTCTGCTTTTGCAGATTCATCCAGTTACATCTGTAGAGCTTTGAAATGGCATATATACATGGTTTTTCATTCACTATTATTAGTAATGTTGCAAAATATTTCCAACAACCCAAATGTTCATTATAGGGGACAAGTTAAATAAAGAAATTAAAGTATTTCCACACAAAAGAATCCTCGGGAGCTGTGTAAATAGGGAAATATTACTATTTTAAGAAAGAATCAATATAGGAAGAACTAATACATATTTATTATTAAGTGAAAAAAACAAAATTTGGTACTTTTTCTCTCTGCTACCTTTTATTAAAGTAATGATGTACAATGAGAATGCATAACCATTTACATGGTTGTGCATACACAAGCTCTGAAGAAAAAAAGCTTTAACGAACAGCAGTGACCAGGCAGAAAATGATGAGGACTTGAAATGGGAACAAAGGATTACAGGACAAAAACTACAAAGTTTTTATATGTTTTGATTCTGCATCCACAAGCACTAACTTAGATTTTAAAAATTAAAATAAAAAATGTAAATACTCTCACCTTTCCACTGGGAGTAAGCTTTCACTGTATTTTCTAGATTATATTCAAAGGTAAACCACCACACCCACTTTAAGTGTCTTGAGAGACAAATAGCTATTAAGTGGCAAAGGTTGGGTCCTGGCCAGTGCTCCTAAGAGCAACAAACTCAGATGTATGAGTGGGAGCAGAAAGCCCTTGGAAGCCACTCCCCATTTCTTTATGATAAGAACTATTTTTTAAGATTTAGGTTGGAAATTTAAGTTGGAGCACACCAAATATCTAAAAAGACAGAGAACAAGACAATTCTTGTATGTGACATGACATAAGCACACTGGTGTCACTTTGTAGATAACAGGACCAGGTGTGTGTTCCTTGGAAGATTCTGGAACATTCTAAATGTTTCTTAACCATACAAGCTTAGTGTCAGAGTGGATATGACATTAACTGTCTCACATGTTTCATTTTTAAAGCCTTTTGTAGTTATTTTTAACTATGTGGAACCAACAAGGGTACATGAGAGACTACACAGTATGGCAAGGAAATAACCTGAAATACTTGGCTTCAGTTCTTATTGGCCACAGTGGTTATACACTAAACCTTCATACCAAAGGGCACTCATTGGAATCCCCGCAAGTACTTCCCATACACAGCAGAACCCACAGCCAGCCCTGCACAGAGATCCAGCAGGACTAGAACACAAGGGATCAGTGCTGAAGACACAAGGTTCTCAGCAAGGCACTGACACATTTTCCTGTTTTTCTAATGAGGAAACATGCCAGCTTAATACAAAGGCGCAATGTGTGGTCAGACTATCTGATTAACTAAAACCACATAGCTGTTTTAGACCTGTGTTGTTAATGACATTCTCAGGAGGTTCTCCTTGCTCCTGTCTGCAGTGGAGAGCAGGAGGACAAGAATGGCAGGACTGAAGGCAGTGTCCACCCTGTCATCTGTCTGTCTCTTGGCCTCAGCACACACAGACGGGCTAGAGGATCCTAACGCGAGATGGAGGACAACTTCATGTTTTGGACTCAGAGGAATCAGAAGACTCTCAGTGCTTGAGGAAGATGCATCCCACCTGTCCAATCTCATCTGCAACTACCTGCACATCATGCACGTGGTCCTTCGCACCATATTCTCTCAGTGTTCTGGGGATGCTGGCACTGCAGGTCCTATGCTCAGGTTAGGAACTGACCTGGATAACTAGGGGGGAAAACAGAACACTTTCTTTATAGAGCCTTCCAAACACATGAAATTCAGACTTCTTCTTCCCACCAGTTTGTATTATGCACAAATGTAAGATCCATCATATTAACTACAGTATTACATGCCATAAATTATATTATTACAAGTAAGTTATGATAAGGTCCAGCAATGCCATTATGTTAGAATGCTATAAAAATACAATAAAAAATGGCTTACTTCTGTGAATAAATAGACTAAAACAAACAGACTAAAACTAACAGAAGTTACCAAAAAAAAAAAAAAAGTCTGTATATCACTTGGAAGTATATTCTTGCACCTACAGCTTCAAAAACTCCTCAGAGAAAAATGTTTCTGGGTGAACCTCCACATTCTAGGTGATGCTGATGATTCATAATGAAAACGATTTAAATTATTCCACATCCTATTATATATTGAAGGCAAGAATCAGTGACAAGCTGGGTGTGGTGGCACACAGGCTGAGGAAGAAGGATCGCTGTGAGTTTGAGGCCAGCCTGGGATACATAGTGAGTTCAAGGCCAGCCTACAGTACAAAATGAGACCCTGTCTCAGAAAGTTAAAAAAAAAAATTCAGTGACAAAGCCAGTGTGGTGATACAGTCCCATGATCCCAGCACGCTGGGAGGCTGAGGCAGCAGGAATACAAGTTTGAGCCCAGTCTGGGGAATTTAATAGCCAAACAACACTCTGTCTCAAAATTTAAAAATAACATAAAAGGATTGGGGATGCAGCTCATCGCAAAGGTCCTAGGACCAATCCCCAAAACCCAAAACCCAAAATAATAACAGCAACAATAATCAGTGACTTAATATGAGAAGCAAGCAGTTTTTACATTGTTGTGTAGGAATGTATCACTTTGATTTGTTCTGCTCAGACTCTCTGATCAATTAACAGGTTGCAAAGGAGCAGAGCTTCCCTTATTCCAGGTGCTGCCACAAACCATTCGTCCAACAGTCCTCAGACAGCTGTGGCATCTATTACTGTTATGCTTACAAATGATTCTCCCGATCACAAAATGTTGTCATTATCACTTTCCGGAAATGATCCAGGATTTGTTTTCTTTTCATGTGGGCCTTTCCATTTTGAATGCAAAATATACAGGAGATTTAGTGTATTTTGGTTGAGGGGTAGGAGTTCATTTCACCAATTATTTAGAAGTAATAAATATACAATAAACCAGACACAAAAAGTCAGTCCTTCTAATTCCCGTTTATCACTATACAGTGTCACAGGAAAGACTAAGATGCAAAGCTGAGGAAAATCGAGTAGCTATAATTTCTAATAGCTGGTGTTTGATATGTTTTAGCAATTTTGATAAAACCAGAGCTCATGAGTGAATGTATCTCCATCATAATTTTTGAACTCAAATATGGTTTACCTCTCCCTTTTCCTTCTCCCCTCCTGGCAGTCACGAATGTGTTCACCTTGTGGACCAAGTCTGAGTCAGACTCGATTTAAGCATCAGGAAAATTTTAGCCCCATCACAGTCTTACCAAGAGGCCGGAAATGTACACCACAACAGTTCAGGCACTGTCGCCCCACCCCCTGCACTGACATCTCAGCAGCAGGAGACGTTTCCTCTTTAAACTAAGACAAAGAAACTACAAAGATAATGGAGCAATCAGCGTCAGGGCATTCTTTCCAAGCTTTAAGTATATTTCACATTGCTTTAAATTATATTGTGCTGTGCCTTTAGATCTGTAGTTGGAAAAATAAACAGCTTCATCATACTAAAATGTTCCAGTTCAAGAGAGAGGAAAGAGAGGCCACAAGGATTGTTTGCTTTGGGGAAATAAGGGGTGGTGAGGAAAGGCACAAATTCCTCCTAGAATTAACAAGATATGAATTCTTTCCAGGGTAGGACTGTCTCTCTTCGCTTTCAGCCCCTCAGCCACCAAGAGAGGCTTCTCTCATATTCTCCCATCTGTTCAGACAGCTGTTCAAGACAAACTATTTTGGGTTTATTGATTTCTTCATAAATTAATCACTCTGTGACAAGAATACAGTATATCAGATGAAATATCTGCATAGGCTCTGTAATAGAAAAAAATGTTACCTATGGGGAGGAAAAGAGAGAGAGCAGGAGAGAGAGCAGGGGAGGGAGAGGGAGAGGAGAGAGAGAGAGAGAGAGAGAGAGAGAGAGAGAGAGAGAGCCTCCTCTTTTCCTGAGGGTTTTCCCATAGTATATGAATTATTTATGAACATGTATCAGTCAAGACACTCTAGTAATGAAAATGCCTAAGCAATGATTTTCACGAAAGGATTTTATGGTACTTGTTTTTACTAGGATGGCTTTCCAAGTATAGTGTGTGTGTGTGTGTGTGTGTTTTATTTTTTTAATCTCTATTTAAGGACTTTTGACTTGGAATACACACTAGGTATGTAATTTTAAGCCAGCAAAACAATTATATATAGGGGTAATTTGAGTATTATGACTTGCTCAAAAAAATTTTATTAAAGCAGGTTTTTGAAAACCAAGATACATATGCAATCTGATTCTTCATAATTTATCTACAGGAGGGATATGATTTGAAGACTAGTAATTAAGCAGTTGTTTGTATGTCACTCTCAAGCAATTTCTCTTGGGTCTCAAACACAATTTATTATCCAAATTTATTGTTGGACTTAGAAAATAAAGACTAAACAAATAAACTAGGGCCAGCTTAGAAGAACCAGATGCACTTGGGAAGTAAGCACTGATTTAAATTAATTCCTATAATGTTACACAATTTGTATGAGAAAGAGGTATTAAAAAGGTAGATGGTGGTTATCACTGACTCTCATGCATCCTCATAAAATTCCTCCCTAAAAATAGCCAGTGAATTATTTTGTGATGGTGTGAGGTACAGGAGTACAACAAAGAAGGCACCCAGAAAAAAACAAGTTTTGGTCTGTTTCATTTGGTCTCAAATGTGCAAATATGTACAAAACAGGGAAACAGTGACTTTCAAGTCTAGGCCAGGTGTTGTGGCACATGTCTGTAATCCCAGCACTTGGAAAGCTGAGGCAGGAGGATTGCTGCAAGTTCAAGGCCAGCCTGAACTATGAAACCCTGTCTCCAAAAAAAAAATCTTATAGGTAGTTTTAATGCTAACTCTTACTCTGGCTTTTCAAAATGAAAAGATATATACTTTGTATTGATTTTATTAAATTATTAGTATAGCTACTATAAATCCTAGTCTGTAACCAATTACGTGTTCCTATTTATAATGAACAAGTTGTAAGACTCAAATGAACTCTAAAAATGCAATATTTGATGGTGCTGGTAAGAAGAAGGATGCATATACTGTAGCTGAATGAAAGCTATGGATAGAAGCGACAAAACAAGACCTTACAATCATTTGGAAAGTATTAGTTATCTGTTCCTACACAGTGTCAGGGAGCCTTAAGGAATAACAAATGCTCTTGGTAAGAAACACAGCACCCAATGTGATGCTGGGTATATACACACAACTCTTAGACATAACCCCTCTCTGCACACTCCCACCTTCAGTGGGTGAAAAGGAGACCATGGAGACATCTATGTCATGTGCCCCCGACACACACAGCTTAGTTAGATGGCTCAGATGTTCGGTTGGCTGTCTGATGGGTTTTATTTTACTTTATTTTACTTTTATTTTATTTTATTTTATTCTGGTACCAGGAATTGAACTCAAGACCTTACACTTGCCAGACAGACACTGTGCTACTGAGCTATATCCCAGCCCTCTGATGGGGTTTAAGTAAGTTGTCTTTCCTCCTTTATGGAAATTTGTGAATAAGGTTCTTGTGGTAGGAAATGTTAATCATTCTATGGGAGAACAAAATATGCTACCAGCACTAGAGGTAACTTTGTGGTTTCAAGCAGGCCACCTGGCTTCTTTTGGCTTCAACTATCTTGTTCAAAAATAAAGATTGGACCTTATAATCTCACTTTCTCTACAGTTCCACAGCTTCAGATCTAGATGCTTTAAATGTACATTTGGCCTAATTCCTATCAAAAGAACAAAGGAAAGGTCTGACTTTTCTGAAAACCCTGATTTCTTACCTCGCACCTCTGTGGGCTACTTTGTCCTGTATCCAGAGTGGCACAGGGCAGGGCAGCCTGTGCCCCTGAGCATTGTCAGGAGCCACATGGGGCCTGAAACTCATAATCACACCCTGCTGTTTTAGATGAGCAGAGGGGCCACATGAGGACTTCTGTAATTCTGTGAGACTGGGGTCACTTCCAAGTGCTCTGGGCATCCGCGTGCATGCTAGAAAGTGGTGCTGCCTACTTTCCAGATGGCACAGAGAGTAACTGGGGAATAATTCTGGAGAATAACATAAATTACACTCCAAGAGGGCCTTTCCAAATGAGGAGGGGTGAAGTAATATTTTTCCTCAATTATAGTTCCATAGGCCAATTCTAGATTTTATACACCAAGAGTATGCAAATGTTTCTTTCGGGAGAAATATTAAGCATATTGGCAAGAAAAGATGACTAAGCTGGGATGTAGATAAGCTCTTTTAATAATACAAAGGGCCAATTGCTTGTTCTATGGAGAGTGAGTATAGCAAGTAATTAACCCCCTACAGTATCCATAAAACAAATGTTGATTATACCCAACCTAAGAATCTATAATAAAACAGAAGCAAGTTTTTTCCTAACAAAAATTTTTCAGGTTTGTGGCTGTGGTATTACATATGCTTATTCTATATTTTCATAAGGTGAGACATTTCAAATTATTAGTTAAAAAAATTAAAATTCTAGTTTCAAGAAAACTGTCTTCAGAGATGGTGAGTTGCCTCTGAAACAGTTGTAGTTTTTATATTCTATCACCCAAGTCTTAATGTTCTCAAACCATGCCTAGAATTTTTACTTTACCCAACTTTCCAAGTCAAAATTTCTTTAGTGGCTGAATAAAATATATGAGAAACTTTAATTTAATTTACAGGGATCCAAGCACTCTGTAACTGCTTCATAGCTCAAAAATGTATTAAGATATAAAAATACACATTTCATGCTAGTCTCTTCAAAAATGCCGATTTGGAATGCATATTTGTGACACTCCTAATTAATCCTAGAAACCAGATGGGTAATTTGGGGGCAAATAAAAAAAATAGTTTATGCTGCCAGAGACTGTAAATGAAAGACAGTTAGCATAGTCTCAGGAAGTCCTAAAAACCCTTGACTATTTTTCTGTTACCTAACTGGGCAGAATTGAAAGGAATGTTTGCCTGCTAAATTTTCTAAAGTCAACATCCAAAATGTGGTCATTTGAAGGGAAAGCTTTAAATGTCCCCCTGAACAGCACTACATACAATGTGTGCTCCAAATAGGGGCTCAAGAGAGCTTGAGCCTCCCCAACCTGGGGGTTTGGAGTGTGGCAAGGAAACGGTTTTGTTTGATCTGAGCTTTTATTAATGTCAACACAGCTCTCTGAGTGTGAGTGTCTGGATATTCTGTCTAAGGAGAATCTCTCACTGGCCACATTCACATGTAATGAATATACAAATGATTCTGCAGCATTAACATCTAGTACTTCTCTTATGATTTCCAGTGTTGCAAAGAAGGGTGTTCGAAGACTGCATGTATTATCTCTTCAATTTTCAAGCTTCTGTGAGGCAGATAGGAAATGTGTCATCACCTTAATTTCGTAGATCAGTTTGGTGAGATGTGTAGAGATAAAGAAACTATCTCTGAGTGACAAGGGCTAGGAGTGGAGACCAGGAGGTCCCATCCAACTCTTCTGTTTCCATTCTCAAAGCGTTTTCTACCCTTCTACCCTGATTCTCAAAGGAGTCATTCTCATCTTCTTCAGGAAACAAAAAGCTTTTTAAAAATCAGTATATAAAGAGGGAAAGAGATCTGAGATTAGAGCATCCAAGATTCTGGCTCCTTTTTACATTCAAGCCATTTGTCTAAGGAGCAAGTTGGCCTCACTTTCCAGTGACCTGATTCCAAATGATAGGAGCATTGCAGTTCTGTTTCACAGCATTGTATTTTATAATTTCTCATTTTGATAGCTTTTCTCCATGGTCAGGCACAAGCCACACTGGTAAAGAAATGATTTGTCTGTGTCTTCTTTAGGGGTGGGCCCGTCCAATGCATTTCCCAGCAGCTCATTACCCAAGAGAGACCAGAGGGCTGGCAGCTTGCATGACCTCATTTGCAATCCTTCTAACCCATTAGCTATCTGAGCCATCTCGATGAGACAAACTCTCAGGCACAGGGTGGAGGTGTGTGGGCTGGATTAAGCAGATGTACCCTACTAGTACCTGGGCAGGTCAGGAAACCAAGTGGTCAGTTCTACATGGATAGGAGCAGGTGACATCCCTGGCAGAGCTCGTGGCAGAAATCCAAGTCCTGGCAATTTGCTCCAGCAGGATTTTCTGGGTAGGTATCTAAGGGGTGAAATAGCCAAGGATCTCCTTTCACTGTGCCTGTTCCAGCAAGAGCCAGCGCTGTCGGAATCAAAGCTTGCTCTATATCAAAAGGTGCTCTGTCTTTTAGTAACTTCTTTTTATCACTTGCCATTAGTTCTCAAAGAGCTATTCCTTTCACTCTCACCCTTCACATTCCTCCTTTGCTCTTGAAACCTGTTATGCTTTATTCCCGAGGACAAAGGCAGCTGGAAATAGGAGTTATTTCCACGTTCCCACATCCCTCCTGCTCAGACATAAAACACCAAAAAAGTCAGGCTCTGTACTTGAATGGCTGCCACGGGAGTTAGATGGCAATTATTTCCCTGCTCAAAATTTTAACATTAATCGAGATCTGATAACATGCAGGCATACACCCATAAATGCTCACACAAATATATGTTCTCTATTAGTTGTAAAAGCCTTTAAAATCATTGTTGGTGGACAACAGATCAGCTCTCTAAGAAGAAAAGAAATGTTTTAAAACTTTCAATGTCTCCTTGACATCTCTGAAGCAGAGTTTGTCAAAAATGTGGGGAGTCAGCCCAAAAGTTTCTCTATACATACACAGACACACATCCCCTCCACACACACACCCTCCACAAGCCTACCTTATTGTATAGCTATTCTGCTGTCTATTCAGTCAAAGTATGGTTGTCCTACTTCAGTGATCTTTCCTTACTTTGCCAGAAATATTTGTCAGGACAGAAAGGGAACAACAGATCTGCTGTCTTATTCTGCACCCAAGGAAACTATACCCATGGGGAAGTGGTTTGCTGAGGCAGGGTGATGGCAGCAGCCAGGGTTTGGGTCTCAGGTCAGTTCACTGCTTCTTTGGGAACAGTCTGAAATACTTCATTCCTTCTACAAACACTGTTGACCACTAATGTGTATCGGGCCCTAGATAAATTCATGGAGAAGATACATAAAAAGTATGATAAGAACTAATCCTGGAGGGTTAAACAACTCAATTTTTTGTCATTTAAAGAGAAACACTAAATAATAAAACTGTATTGTGTAAGCGATTTGTAAACTTCTGTTTCCTGTATCTGTTGATCTTTGAGAAAAATAACAGCTCATATCTCTATGGAAACCACTCATGGTATGATACTCATAAAACATAATGAAAGTTTTTGGAAAACCATAAAGGTTAATTTGACATCTTATAGAGCAGTGATGGTAAACCGACAGCACCCAGATTACTTGCTTTTCTTGTAAGATAAAAGATGTTAATGTACAAGTTGTTTTTTCTAAACTAAAAAACCTCAGTATTCGGGCTTAATTTCAGGGTTGGCAATTTGTGATAAATAAGTGAGTTTTAGGTTACACTTTGAGAGCTCATCTCTAAAACGTTTACCATGACTGTTATAGAGTTTCCACCAAAGCACACACACATACAAAAAAACACATCTGAGAATCCAACATTAAATTCACTCAACCTCAGTCAAACTTCTCCCTATCTTAGTTACTTTCTCATTGCTGGGACAAAATACCTGACACCCACAAGTTTAAGGAGGAAAGGTTTTGTTTCAGCACTCAGTTTGTACAGAGTTCATACTCAGCAGGCTCAGTAGCAGGGTAGCATGGCAGATGGACATCACAGAGGAGAAACAGTCCATGGCATGGCAAGCAGAAGGTAGAGAAGAAGGAGCAGCAGCAAACCTCCCTTTCCCTTTTAACCCAGGTTACAAGCCACACATAGACCTTCCCATTATCTACACCTGGAACCATGCTAAACCAATCAGTAATCAGTGGACAAATTTAGTACCACACATTCTTGAGTATGCGAGGCTTTTGGGGGGCATCCAGATACAAGCCATAATATCCCCTCCACCGTATATCCAGTCCTAATGAATGAACCCAGGAAACACTAAACTTCCAGACCCTTTTTCTACACATTTTGAAACAAGATCCCACTAATTTGCCAAAGCTGGCCTTGAATTTGGAATCCTCCTTCCTCAGCCTCCCAAATAACCTGGAGTACAGGAATGTGCTACCACACCAAGCTCACTTGCATTTTATAACCAAGTTATGTCTAGAAATGTATGGATATAAATAAGGTATAAATGGATTTAATTTATTATTTTGTTACCTGTTCCAGTGGTTAATAAGATAGAGCATACAGGATCTGTTAAATTTAAGGAGAAAAATCTAAAAGTGAAAAGGTTTTATTTTTCTGCCTTTCTGAAGCCCCATATCAACAGTCAAGGTTCCTCTGCTAGGACACCAAAGCCTTGCCAAATAGAGCCCAAGGACTGTCAGGCAAGTCTAGTTGGAAAACACATCAGGTGATTCACTTTCCTTTTCTTCTGTGCATTTCACTTTTTGATCATCTGTAGTTTCAGCTTCACTTTTGAGTGGCCTCAGGTTCAGTAAGATAGGCAGAGCATTAAATTCAAAACAGGAGCCAAGACTGAGCAGGCCTCAGGTGACTGACACAACCTGAGGATGCAATCTATTTCACCGCCACTTACTCGGTCTGCAGGCTCTTTGAAGGTTTCCCCATGAATAAAATTTGGCTGCTGAGTACCTGTGATAGCTGTGTGACCCTCTGTGAAAGCTTCCATTTTGATGCATTTTCTCCTGTACATGCTTGGCTGATTACTTTTTTTGTCTTGCTTTTATGGTCCTTTAGCATCCCCAGCGTTTCCATTTTAAGTTGGAATATTAATAGTGAGTATTTACTAAATATGTTTTGTATGCTAGGCACAGTGTTAAGGAATTTGCATTTCAATAAAAATATACCAGGTAGGAGAGAACAAGGATTCACCAGGAAGCAAGCCCTCCCTGCAAACCAGCATGATGCCTGGGCCACCACTGGTTGGGGGAGAGCCAGACCCCAGCCCCTTCCAGCCTGTGGGCTGGCAAACACTAGAGCCAATCCTGACCCCTGCCCCAAGTGACCGGCTGATCTGGAGAAATACAGAATGCAATAATAGCTATTGAGTTGAAATGCAATGTGATGCTTTTGATGCTTTGGTGTTTTACTGACCTTGCAGGTCTAGGACCAGTGGTCTGATCATAGGTTCAGAGAATAGCAGTAGTAGTGTGACATCTAGGGGGATCTCTTTCTGAGGGTTGCAGCCATTGTTGATTCCCTGTTTTGTCTTGAACTCCCATATCATTTTCATTGTTTTGCTGGGTTGGGTTTTGTTCTGTTTTGTTTTGTTAGATTTTATTATATCCGATGGCATGAGCAGCTATTTCAAAGATAACAAGATATATTATGGTAGCCATTTTGAATTTACTATTGCCTTGCTTTGAAGTCCTTTATCACATTCATTGTTTTGGTTCTGTTCTATTCTGTTCTGTTTTGTTTGATTTTTACAATGTTTGAAGGTATCTGCAGCTATTTTGAAAACAACAAGAGGCATTATGGTAACTATTGCTGATTTTGTATTGTTTTGAAGTCCTGTATCACTTACACTGGTTTGTTTTGATTGGTTTTAGTCTGTTTTATTTTCCTTGGCTTTATCTTCTTTAAAATAACATTTTAAAAAAGTATACCAGGTACATAAAGTACACCAGGACTTCTGTCCCTACTTTGAAAATTGCTTGAGTCACATAACCAGTGTGCCACAAGTGCAAGATGGAGTGCAGATACTAGTGTGCATAATCACTATACTCTTCCAATAATGGTGCTTAAAGTGTGCTATGGTTGTTCACATCAATTAAAAACCCCAAGTGACAACTGTCACCAAATCAGGCTGCAAGACCACCTCATCTAATGTGCTCAAAGTATTGTAAAAACCTAAATAAGTAGGATTTTAGGGAAAATCCTAGAACACGCTTTTGTCCTAGTAATAGTTACCTCAAACAGCAGTTTACTTTTTGTCTTCCTGTATTTGTGGGTTCTTCATTCTCAGATTCAGCCAGCTACAGGTCAAAATCGCCAGGAAAAAAAAATTCATCTAAATAGAATGTATTCAGATCTTTTGCATGTTATTGTTCCTTAAACAATACAGCATGACAACTTCCTACATAGTGTGGAAATCACTTTACTCACCACTGAGATACTCAAGTTATAGGAGGAAAGGTTTATTTTAGCTCACAGTTTGTAGAAGTTTCAGCCCACAGTCTGCTGACTCCAAGGCAGGACGGCATGGCAGAGGGGCAGGATGAAAGAAAAGGTGCTCATGCCATAGCAGCCAGAAAGCAGAGAGTGAGAAGGGAACTCTGGGAGGGAGATAAATCCTTCGAGGCCACACCCACTGTGACCCTCTTCTTTCAAGCAGACCCCACCTCCTAACAGCAAGTCAGCTATAAGATCCCATAATTTAATCACCTTCCAAATGGTCTGAATGTTTGCAGTTCATAGTAAGAAGTATCTCATTAATTTACTTCATAAGATCGAAGAATAGGACTGCTATCCCTTGATAACCCCAACACAGTGCCCTTTATAAAGCTCTTTAAATAAGAAACAAGTGGAAAAAAGCTTTTAGGATCCCAAATCCCAAATACAAGTATATTTAGTATGTTTGGCCTACATTTATTCAATTTGAAAATATGTTAGTAACATACAATTTTAAAATAAAAAGCACATAGAATGGAAGTCAGAAAGCCTGGATTTTAGTTCTCATTCTTAATAAGCCACACGAGCGGAAAACTAAGTGGTCATTCACAGCCCCCAGGGGCTTTCTCTCAAATTATGTTTCAAGTGCTAAATGTAAACATGTCAAACACCTGGGCCTCCCTGCATCCACAGAATCTTCTCCACTGACAATGATCTGCAGAACCCACAAGGTCAGAATAAACATCAGAAGAGGTTGGGAGCTTGGGGGCAGAGAGAAGAGTGTTATACAGCCTCTACGTGCTGTGTGGAGGTTCCATCTAGGGCCTTGATGATTACATCCCATAGGAAGAACCTACAGGTGAGTGTCCTCATCTGCTTTCCCTGTAGAGGCCCAGAGATGGCAAATGTCATTCTGATTGGGGTCACAACTGGTAATTCTACAAACTGTAGAGAGACTCTAAGGCCCATTCTGAAGAGGAAAATTTTGGGAGACTGAAGGAACCAGTGTGGACTTCTAAGAACAAGTGTATCCTGTGCAGGCTGCAAAGATAGAGCCCAAACCTCAGAGCTGTGGAAGAGCCAGGGGTCCAGAATGAGGAGGGGGTGAAACTAGATAGGGAAGGTGGGGTAAAGAGACAAAACCTTGGGAGCCTAAGGCAGAAGGATTGCGAGTTCTAGTCTAGCCCGGGCAACTTAGGTTCAGTCCCTATGGTGGGGGAGAGTAGGGAAAAGA
>PVLA01011722.1:0-50478 GCA_004027455.1 Hydrochoerus hydrochaeris
GTATGCTTAAACTGTTTACAGTAGAAGACCCGTGGCCGTGCATTTCCCTCACAATGCTGCCTCTCACATCAAACATGCTTATACCATCATTCTTGCCAGTGTCGGAAGCATCTCTGGAAGTCCTCTTTCATGAGTGTCTTCATGAGGCATGATCAAAAATACGGTGAATGCCGCTGAAATTGCCACCCAACAGAAAAGAGAGGCCAGCTCACAACAACGTGACACAGTGCCCTCATCCACCTTATTCACCAGATCTTGCACCAGCAGCTTCTGACTCTCCCAAAGTCGCAATGACCATGCAAGGGGAATGTTTTGAATCCCTTCAGGACACTGAGACAGCCATAGCAGCACAACGCAAGACACTCAGGAAAAAAGACTCCAGAGCTGTTGCAGAAAGTGGTGAGAATGATGAGACAAGTGTTTTTGAAGCCTAGCAGAATACTGTGTGGAAAATTTATGACAATACATCTTTCACTGTAATATATCCTAAAATATTTAAATATTTATAGAATTTTTTTGATCATAACTATTTTTCTCCTTATTTTATATTATGGTATGAAGAAGCTACACTTGGGTCTATTAATAAGTATATTCATTTGTCTACAGATGAACTGAAAATTATAAAAACTATGTCACTTTAAAAGTTGTGGGATATACACTGATAAGCTTTACTAGTGTGCCACAAAGGACAGTGTATGACAGTTCAAATTTACCTGCCTGTGGACAAACACCGGGCCCAACAAAAAATGTGTAGACACTTCAGGAAAAGAAAAACCTGTACAAATACTATAATCCGTTTATCTATGGGGACCGTTTATCTATGCCATGTATCACAGAAGCCCCTGCCCGGCTGGCCCTCAGCGGAGAAGGTGCAGCCATCTCAGTGACAAGGTGAGCAACTCACGCTGCAGTTCACCGTCCTAATCCATGTCTGCAAGCTCCTGGCCACCACTCTGAGCACCTCTTGTCATTGTAGGGGCCAAAGGGAACTTGCATTAATCTCTTGATGTCTCCCGGAATGCCGTATTACAATATTTACGTGACACTTTCTTTTTCTAACTCAAAAACATCAGAGACCCTCCCCCCAAATTTAAACCCCCAATCCAACAATTAGTATCTGAAATGGACAGAAACTATTCAGATGAAGAAATAGGCTGGGGATTTAGCTCAGTGGCATAAGCGCCTGCCTTGCAAGTGCATGGTCGTGAGTTCGATCCCTGGTACCGATAAAAAAAAAAAAAAGAAAAGAAGAAATAGAAATGGTAAATAAATATATGGAAAAATGTTGGGCATCATTGGTCATTTGAGATGCAAATTAAAACCACACTGAGAATCCAGTGCACTGCAGAAAGAATGGCTACTATCAGGAAATCAACCAGTAGCGAATGCTGGATTCTCCACTGTTGGCGAGAGTGCACACTGGTGCAACCACTGCGGAAATCAGTGTGGAGATTGCTCAGAAAACTAGGACGGGGGCGGGGAGTTTAGCTCAGCTGCATAAGCGCCTGTCTGGAAAGTGTGAGGTCATGAGTTTGATCCCAGGTACAAAAAAAAAACCCACTAGGCCTGGAGGTGCCACTGGATCCACCTATCTCCCTTCTCGATATTCTCCGGGAAGAATTCAAAGCATAGTACCACAGTGACATATGCACCCCATGTTTACAGCAGCAATAAAATGGCCAAGTCTTGTAAAAGCCAAATCTTGGAATCAGTCCAAATGCCCATCAACTGTCAATGGCTAAACATACCGGTTTTGTTAATACAATGGAGCACTGCTCAGCCAGGAAGGATAAACTTGGGACATTATAGGTAAATGGAGGCACCTTGAGACCACACGCTTAAGTGAAACAAATTGGACACATGTATAAATACTGCATCTTTTCTCTAGTGTGAGAAACCAGAAGTGTAAATAAGGACCAAAACAGGTATTGTGAAATAAGAAGAAAACGTTCAAATGTGGAGGGGAACAAGGAAAGTTGGAAGGGAAAAGGAAAGAAGGGAGTGGTAGAAAAAATGAGAAAAGAAAGCAAAAATGGAGGGGATATCGGTCTGAAGGGAGGGAAGGATAATCCAGAAAAAAAGAAACAACTTATATCCTGCACAGGTACAGATTTTCTGTGACGAATGTGATCACTATATCTACCTAAATGTACCAATAAAACCTGATTAGAAGACAAACATTTTGTTTTCCTTAAGTGTATATACATTTTGGCAGACTATGTAAACATTACTAGTGGTTAAAATTATATTCAGTTATATGAATGAGATTACTGTAAATAATAATACAACAGGGAAATAACACTATCCAAGGTATGCAATACATATTTTTGTAAAACAGGGAAACTTCATTCTAAATTAAAACAATACGTTAAAAATATGTAAGGCAAAATGTCAATGCATAATTTTTAAATTATATGAGTTTTACAATAAAAGAAATTTTATGTTTAAAACTAAAATTTGCTAGGTCTATAGGATTCTTTTTTAAAAAGAGCTACAGTACCAAATATTTTACAATGCATATTTAAAATTTGGTTCTGTTAACAAAATTTTCCTGGCTGACTGGCCTTTTTTTGTACTGGTGTTCAAACCTAGGACCTTGCACTTGCCAGACAGGTGCTTATGCTGCTGAGTTATACCCCTGGCACGGCCTGCACTTAAAAGATTATAATATTTCCTTCTGGGTCAGCTGTCTAAAATCCAAAGATTTTATGTTTTCAAATAATGCCCTTTCCTTTAATATTGCCTTTATCGTGTCCCTAATTGCTTTTTTAGACTTTTCAATTCTAAAGTTGCTATGATTCTTCATAATAATTTTAACTTCCATAGTTACCTTAAAATTTTTGTTACTTTTATCTAAGACACAACTAAATATAACTTCTCACTATTCCATAACCCTATCTAATCAAACATTTGTAACCGCCTGACATTTTACTTTCCTAAAATCAAATCATAAACATATTGTACAACTAAAACTAAGATCTCTCAGAGGGTCCCTGGAAAATTCCAAAGGATTTGTTCCATCACCTTGCAATGAGAGAGACAGACAGACAGAGAGAGAGAGAGAGAGAGAGGCTGAAAATAATCAGGTTTATTCAATATTGTATAAATTGCGTTGTCAAATCCAAACATGCTAAGCCTTCCTTAAAGGATTACTTTTAGCAGGGCGTGGTGTTGTGCGCCTGACATCCCAGTACTCGGGAGGCTGAGGCAGGAGAACTGCCATGAGTTTGAGGCCAGCCTGGGTTACATAGTGAAGCCCTGTCTCAAAATATATACAAAAAATTAATTTTAATGAGTAAAACATTATTTATACAAGTACTTTACAAATTATATACGATTACCAACTGACTAGCCATGCTGTTCCTACTTCACTGAATTCTAAGGCTGCTTTGCCTGATGGCTGACTACAACACAATGCTACCAGCAGTAATTTCAATTGTTGTTAAACTGCTAAGTTGCTTATGATTTTATTTCTGTAAAGTACAAATGGCCAATAGGTACAGGGAAAGTGTTCAACATCTCTGGCCATTAGGGGAATGCAAATTAAAACATCACTGGGGTTCCATCTCACTCCATGAAGAATAGCCACCATCAGCAAGAGCTCACTAAACTTCAGCCGGGCGTGGTGGCACAGGCCCATAATCCCTGCGCCCAGGAGGCTGATGCAGGAGGATCTCCCCAAGTTGGAGGCCACCCTGGGTTACATAGTGAGTTCAAGTCCAGCCTGGACCACACAGTCCCTGACTAAAACAAAAGAAAACAAAACTAAAACAAAAATCCCACAACTCAGTAAATAACAATCATTGGTGAGGCTTTGGGCAAGGGGGTTGGGATCCTTCTCCACTGTTAGTGGGAGTGTAAACCAGTACAACTAGTATGGAGAGTCCTCAAGATACTAAAACTAGAAATGCCATTCAGCCTGGCCACCCCCTTCTAGGTGTCTCCGCTGAAGAGGTGAAGATATCATATCACAGTGATACACGCATTCCCATGTTTCCAGCAGCAGAACTCGTAAAAGGCCTGTATGTCCCCAAACAGCTGAACGGATTAAGAGAGTGCGCTATTACACAGAATGGACACTAGCTAGCTAATAAGCCATCACCACGGGTACATCGCAGCCATTCTCAGGAAAAAGGGCACCTTGAGGCCACGATGCTAAGTGAAACAAACCGTACACATGAGCTCAAATACTGCATGACTTCTCTAACAGGAGAAATCCGGAGTAGAAACAGAGATAACAGGAAACATGCAGATGGTGTTTTCCCAACCGGAAGGGGGCTACCGATGGGGGAGGGGCGGGGAAGTGCACACACACAGATTCCCCATGAGGAATGTATTCACTGTGCACTGCAAACATCTGCACAGCTGCTGCCACTAATAAGACGAACTTTCTATCTCTGATTTCCAGTGGATTCTAGGCATATGGGATTCCGCCAATACCACCCACACGTTTGTGACCTTTCCCTCCAGCCACCTTGATCCTGCCGGCTGCCAGACCGACCGTGTGGCCTGAAGCTTTCACTCACATCCAAACTCTGCCACCACTGCTGATGAAATTTTGTTAGAACAAGAATCCCCACACAGGGACTCCTCGGGAAACCCATTTCACTGGTAACTTCACTTGAAACATCCCATAAGCTCTTCCTTTAACCCCCAAATGATGTATCTTCGCCAGCCGTCTCAAAGGACAAATCCTAAGCTGCGAAAGGCTGCTGAACAGCTGAAAGTAATGTCCCAAAGCCTAAGGTTTCACTCTCCTTCCCCCGGGGCACACCAGCTGTCCCCATCAGAAGTAACTGGCCATGCCTGGGAACTTCCTGTCCTGTCTGGGCTTGCAAAGGTTTCAGCCTGCTCAGGTCATGCATTCTAAAGCTCCTCCAAGGGTTGTCCTCTCTCTCCTTGCAAACTGCGAGCTGAAGCAGAGCAGCCGAGTGGCTCTCTTCCTGGTACAGCCTGCCGGCTGCAACACTGCCTGAACTTGGGTGTCAGTGAGCCGTGACCCACAAAGCCTACCAGAGACACAGAGACAATGATGTGACTGGGGTTTGGTCACTTAGGCTCCCTCTGCCTGGCCTCTCCCACACTTTCTGTCCTCCAGGGGGAAGCAGGTGTCAGCATAAACCACATGCTTGTACACAGGATCTGAGCCAAACCAGGCTGATTTCATTGCAGTCAGGGAGAAGCCTTGGGTGCGATGGTCCCCTCCACATCACCTTTAACAGGTGGGCAACACTTGGGGCCTGCTCGTCTCGCCTGCCCAGGGCCCAAGCAATCGCCCTCCCGATTGCTCTTCTGGCCAGTCTGTTGCTGGCCAGTCTGTTGCTGTGGCTCATGGGGGCATCCAGCACACAAACCCCAAGTGCCCTGGGCCCTCAGGACACAACGCCCAGCAGGCCGCCCTCATCCCCTCACCCTGCCTGGGAGGGGCTCCACGAGTGGCTTCCCCTCACCAACCTCCAGCACACCGGTCTGGCCAGGGCCTTGCTGGCCTTCTGACCCTGGCTGACCGTCCTTCTATGCTCCAAGCCCGGCCCGGCATGAGCAGGCGTGCAGTTGGCAGGAACCCAGGGCTGCCTGTTCCTATAGTGTCCGGGACCAGGTCCTCACAGCACCAGCATGCAGGGGACACTAATGAGCTGGCCCGAGGACACCCTCCTGCTGGCTCGTGTGTGCCGAGAAGGTCTGGCTTTGGGCTGCACTCTTGCAGCTCACAGGGCCACAGGAGCCTCATGGTCACCTCCTCTGGGTGCACGCTGACCAGGTCCCCATCCCTCTCCAGCTTGTAACCCTTTCCTCTCCCTGATCTCCTGCAGGTTGCTCACCCTGGCCCAGGCCAGTAGGTGCCCCTCCCTCTGAGCTGTGGACCCTGACTGCGCCCAGAATGCTGGACCTTACCTGCCACCACTGCCACCGCCACTGCCTTCCAGCTCGCTGTGCTGCTCTGGGCCACCCACAGCTCTGGGCAGCTGCTGCTCCTGCAGTTGCTGCACAGGGACAGCCGGGTCCCCCTCGCCACATCCCCGGGCATCAGCCAAATGCTTCTCGTCCGCAGTGGAGACACTGAGGAAGACAGACATTTGTGGACGGGGTGCCTAGGCTCATGGTCTGCATGCCTTCTGCCACCACCCACCTGGGCACAGGAGAGGAGCTGAGTGGTCCCCTCCTCTAGAGAATCTGGCAGGCAGGGTCTCCCTCAGCTCGGGGACAGTACTCCCCCACCTGACCTCACATGCAGCTGGTGTCAGGGGAGAGAGAGGAGGGCCTGACGGCCTGCACCACATCTGCACATCCCTTGGGCCACCACTCCGACCCCAGATACACGGCTCTGCTTCCAGGCACGACGAGGCCTGGCGCACCCTGAACTCAAGTATCCAGCAGCCAACTTCACCAAGTCGTTCCTTCTAGGGGAACGGGGCCAAAGATCTAGCAGCACGTGACAACCTTTCTTAATCCTGACCTCTGCGCACAGATAAGGACGACCCTTCCCCCTCGCACGGCCTCCTGGAGCCTCCCGCGTGACTTGATCACAGTGATCAGCAGTTTGCATCACAGTCGAAACGCGCATGCTCTTCCTGCAGAACCAAGGTGAACCTGAACCCCCAACCCGCGCGGCACAGCAAAAAGGCGGAGCTGCGTGGGAAGGAGATCAGACGCCGGACATTATGGAATGGAGGCCGTTTTCGGGGGACTCCTGCACGGTTGCAGGAGCTCGGCCACCGAAACTGTTCCCTGCAGCTGGAAGATTTCGCGAAACCCGCATGTGCCCAGTAGCCTGTCACTGTGGGCGCGTCCACACCCTACACAGCAGGCGCCAGTGGAACTGCTGCTCTGCAGGTGAGGAAACTGAGGCATGGGGCAGATCAATGACCCGGATCTGGCCGGTGACAAAGCTTGGACCTGAACCCTGTGGCGGCAACCCACTGTCCCAGGCTGACTACCCTGCGTGGGCCTGGGGTGGGGCCGCGAGCTAGGAACAGACTAATAGGTCCACCCGTCCACTCCTCGTCAAAGCTCTGGGGTGCTGAGCCTCACGGCGGACCCCCAGGCCCCTTGAGAACGCTTCCCCTGTCCGCTCCCCGCAGCACCCTGACCTCCGGACTGTACGCGGGGTCACGCCAAGCAGAGCTAACTGGCCGTCGTTGTGGACCACGCCATGGGGGAAGGGCAGCCCGCGGGGCGGGAGCCAAAAGCGCAGCGGGGCCCATTTGCGGTCCTCCATCGCCACCTCGTGGCCGTCGCGGGCACGGCCTTAGGAGAAACACGGCCGAGGTCGGTCTCGCCGCAGACGGCCATTTTACCCAGTAAAAGAACGCATTTTGCGGCAGGCTCCGCGGCCTGAGCTCCAGACCTCAGGAAATGGCGGCGTGCGCAGGCGCACTCATCAGGACCGCACACAGGCTTGGGAGCGGACCAGCCTGATATGCGCAAGCGCACACATGCTAGTCACGTGTCTCTTCCCCCCCCCCCCCGAGGCGCAGGCGCACAAGGATGCTGCTGTCTGTGGCCACGAGGCGCACACTCACAGGTGCGCACGTTGTTTAGCAGCTATGGTCTCCGGCACCCTGGGAGAACAGAGCCTCTCCACCCCTTTTTAATTCTTTTCCACCCCCAGGCCGTGTTCCCAAGGAGATCGAGAGTGCTCTAGAGCAGATGTTGTTACATTTTCGGCCAGATGATTCTGTTTTGTGGGTTGGGGGAGGAGGTGCTGTTCTGTGTGCTGTATAATGTTGAGCCGCATTCTTGGTCTCTGTCCTTTAGAAACCCAATAATAGTGGCGATCAAAAAGGTCCAGATAGTGTTAGAAGCCTTGCCAAGTTTTGGCGTGGTCCAACAAGAGTCCCCTGGTTCATAACTACTACCCTGGTACGTGACTCTTGACATAGATTGGGGAAGAAATGAAAGGGATGCTTTTAAAAATACAACCACAGTGGAAGCTCACCCCAGGACAATCAAATCCAAATCTCTACGTGGGGCTCAGGAAGTGTTTCTTAATACTTCTAGGTGCTCTCAAGTGCACTCAGTTTGTGAAACAGTCATCAAGAAAGTTGTACACTTTTAATCCGAGGAAAATACTCCTGAAGCTAAGCCCCAAATCGGCCAAATCTGTACTTTACTCCTACCTCTGCCCTGCCAAGAGTGTGACCCTCAGTCTCCACTTCTGCTTTCCAGGGTTTGGGAGAGATTACATGAGGCCACACTGCATGCTTTATACACCAATAAACTGGAAGTTACTGGTTCTGGGTTTTGAGAGTAGGTGCCAAAAAACAAAACAAAACAAAACAAAACAAAACAAAAGAAAAAGGGGAAAAAACAAGCTAGCTTTTGTAGTTTCTGCTGAGTTTTTCTTTGGCCCCTTCTTTGGTACTGAGCTCTGCTACCTGGCCTTGGCTAAGCCATTTGTCTCTTCGGTACTTGTCCCCCCCACCACCACAGCATTGCTGGGAAACTATAAAGTGTCTAAGCACAGCACACTGTAACTGTCAGCTATAGCTTTAGCTCTGTCTGTTAACTGTCAGTGCAACTTGAAACAGAAAGAAAGGGCACATAATGAGGCCTCATACCTTAGAGATCCACTTCCCACCCCTTCCACCTGACCCCACCCCTGCACCTTGTTTAAGAAAGCAACAACCATGGAACTTGAAAATACAAATGTGTTCACCTTGAAACAACTAAATCACATCAGGCCTCTTTTGCCTTAAAATCTGAATAAGACCCAATCTTCTTACAGGATCCCTCTCACCAGGAAGCCCCCTAAGCTCTGCTTGCCTCAATTGCTCCCCTCCATCCACCTAAGTGGGTGGCCTTCTCACTGACATCTGTATTTCAGCACCCTGACTGTTTTCTTCAAAGCACTGTCCTTCCCAGGAGGCATGGACACCTGGCTTCCAAGTGTTAGCTCTTCATTCTAAGAGGTACACATAGCAGATGGCCCTAGGTTAAGCTGTCATTGTGATCACTAACACAATCATGAGAGGAAAAGCCAAGTGCCCCCACCGAGGACCCTCACTGTGGGCCCCACTAGGCTGCATACACTGCCCAGGAAGCACCAGGGCATTTTGACCTCTTTACATACTCTGGTAGCCCCCCTTGGGGAGGATTCCTGTTCAGCTGTCCCAATATAAGTGAAACGCCACCTCTCCACCCAGCTGTACCCAACCCCACCTTCTCTTGCTCTAGCACTGATGCGTGGTCCCAACCTGAGCTGAGCTTTGTCCCCACTCCGGCCTGAGAGTGCCTGAAAGACAGAGCCATGCCTGATTTGTCTGCATCATCTCAGTGCTTGTTGACTGAAAGTGTGACCTTTCCTGATCATGCAGTACTTCCTGGCAGGATTTTGCAAAAATCTCCCTGGCCCCAGAGGCAGAGGTCAGAGGGTCCCAGCTGGGGCTCGTGCCCCTGCTCTGTGCCCCAGTGCAGCTGACCGGCTGATGGGCCTGAATGACCTCACCTCCCTAGCCAAAGGCCAGCCAGCCACTTCAGTCTGCCTCAGAAGCTCAGCACTGTGTACTATGCCTTACCCCCTGGGGTCTGCCTTTGTGTCTTCCGGGTCTGTCACAATGTCACTCTTCCTGTCAGCCAGGATGGCAGGGGCTGAAGTAGTGCTGGAGCTGGGACAAGAAAACATACAGGCCTATGAAGCCCGGCCCAGAGGCTGAGGGCTAGGGTCTTCCCTTTCCAGCTGCCGTCTTGCAGGGAGCAGGAGCTGTGTTTGCCATGAAGATGGCTTCTCCGTTGTGCCCCTGGGGCCATCTGTCCTTCCCAACCATGTGCCTCCTTGGATCGAGTCCTCTAGTGCTGACTGGCTGGCCCAGGGTGTCGGGTTTAACAAACTGATCACCTGTCCCTCTTCCCCCACTGTCCCCAGTGTGTGGGGACAGCTCCAGGTCAGGACCCTCCTTGGTCTCCCTGTCCAGTTGTGACCACACAATGTGAAGAGAGCATGGATCTGAGGAGTGTGTGGGGTCCCGGGGACTGGAGCTGAGGCTGAGCCCTAAAGACCATGCCCAGGAGGAATTGGTCACTGAGGCAGTCACCACACCCTTACCTGATGGCCGCTGGCTCAGGCTTGCAGGGGTGACGGCTGGCACCACACACATCCTGGTTGACCAGCAGAGGGGTGAGCCTAGCAGCTGGGCCCAGCCTGTGGAAGGAGGCCAAGTCTGGTCCAGATTCAGGAGTTCATGTCTGTCTGTCTGTCTGTCTACTCTTTCCTGACTAATGATGGGGTGTGAGACTTGTGCCCCAAGTCAGCCTGGTACCCGGGCCAGTGTGACAGAGTGGCTGAGTGAGTGAGGCTCCCTGGACTCTAGTAACAGCTTCGCTGCCCCACGGCTGTGGGGCTCTGGGGCATGAGCTGACCACTGTGGGTCTCAGTGAGCAGCAGTGTACTGAGAAGCGTGTGTGAATTCGTAACCAAGTGCTCTGAGTACCACGCTGCATGTGCCCACCCTTACAGGGCTGGAGGCCCTCTGTACCCCGGGGCTGCTCACCTGGGGCAGGGCTCTCCTGGCCCAGGCTCCCCGTGAAACAGGCCCACTGATGCACACAGGGTGCCACGTGGCCAGGCAAGCCACAGCCCGCATTCAGGTGGACACTTTCTGGGGCTGCTCACCTCTTCCCAGGAACCGTCAGCACTGAGCTCAACTGCCGCGCACACTGAGCAAACCAGTGGAAAGGAAGGTGTCCCTGAGGCACAGCCCACACTTTGGATGGACACTAAAGGAGTTTCTTATAAATCACTGTCAGCACACCTGTGATCCCAGCACTCAGGAGGCTGAGGCAGGAGGATCATTGCAAGTTTGAGATCAGCCTGGGCTACACACTGAGCTCAAGGCCAGCCTCAACTGCATAGTGAGACCCTGTCTCAAAAAGACAAAAAATATCCCAAAAACCCAAATCACTATCAAACGCTCCAAATCGGCTGAGAAAGTGATCTCTGGCTCCACCCATAAACGCAGAGCAAAGAGCAGGAAGGAGAGGCCTCTCGGCTGGACCTCAGCACTCAGGACCTCCGGAGTACAAATCTAGCTGACATTTGTTCACTCGGTCATTAGTTTGTCCCTTGTGCATTCTCCTCACGCTCACTCTACCTGCCTGGGGCCAGCCTTAGGGACAGCCTGGGCCTCCCACTATGAGTGGGCCCAGTGCTCAAGCTGAAGGACCTTGAGAACCATGGCCACCGGGCTGGGGGGCAAAGGGGAAAGAGCAGAGCAGGCAGAGGGCTCGGTGCGGAGAGGCTAGTGGGAGAAACGGTAGACGGGTGCCCCAGTGACCAGAGCTGCACTCCCAGCACCCTGAGCAATTGGGCAGCTTACACCTGGCCTGTCACCAGGGAGGTGAGAGACCGAGTGTGTCACCAGCAGCTCACCCTCCTCTCTCCGAGCCAGTGTCTGCTGCAGCCAAGCCTTCAGGTGGAGACCCTGCAACTTCCAGTCCCACGGGGCCACCGCTCGGCTGTGGATCTGACCTGTTATGGGAAGAGAAGTGTTTGCTAACTCTTTTTTCCTGCAGTGCTCAGGGCTAACTACAGGTGGGGCAAACGCTTCACCCCTAAGCCAGGGCCCCACTCTTGTGCAGTCTGCTCAGGCGTTGATTTTGATCTGACTTTGACATTCCGAGAGTAGGCCCTTCCTGTCACTGCGGTCCTACACTGCTCTGCCTAAAATCCAGCCTGGCCAAGGGGACCCAAGTCTCTGGGGGCTACTTCCAGCCTGACTGGGGAGGAGCGAGTAGGGGGGATGCAGGAGAGGTGAGCACTGCAGGGGCTGCAGACTAGCCACAGAGAGCACCGACAGCACCCCCCATGTCCATCTGGGGACCCGCTCTTCACTCTAGAGGGCTCCGATAGGCTCCAGTCTGTTCCTGGCTGCCAGATTCCCACCTCGGAAGCACTGCACTTGCAAGTACTGCTCACACCCAGGGCCTCCTGGGTCTGGGACATGTTCGGGGGGGTGGGGGTTGTAGGGTGACCAAAGGCAGCTGTCCCCTCTGCACTCGTCATCCCTGCCCCACTCCCTCAACTGTTTCCCTTGGTCCCTAGGGAAAGTCCCTGCTCTGTGCTCCACGAAGGAGGCCCCACATTTTTTTCCCCATTGGATTCCCTAAACTGCCAACTTGGTGGCCTTGCTTTGAAGGCCACTGGCACAGCTGCTTGGTCCTGCAGTAAAAGCAGAGTGAGTGAGTGAGTGAGTGAGTGTGTGAGTGAATGAGTGTGTGTTTGTGAGTGAGTGTGTGTTTGTGAGTGTGTGAATGAATGTGTCAGTGAGTGAGTGTGAGTGAATGTGTCAGTGAGTGTGTGAGTGAATGTGTCAGTGAGTGTGTGAGTGAATGTGTGTGAGTTTGTGAGTGAGTGAATGTGAGTTTGTGAGTGTGTGAATGAATGTGTCAGTGAGTGTGTGAGTGAATGTGTCAGTGAGTGTGTGAGTGTGTGAGTGTAGAAGCTTCCAGTGAATGGAAGGAAGCACCTGAGGCCAAGTGCTGGGTGGGGGTGGCCTCCTGGGATTTGGTCCTGCTCTACAGTTGGCCGCCTCGGGGACCTTGGCAGGTCTCTTCATTCATTCCTAACAGATGTTCACAGAACACCTGACCTGTTCCCTGGTGCCACTGATCTTGGCCAGGAGGAGCACACACCTGGGTGTGTGGAGACAGAGCTGGTTCTCTGCAGGGAGTTAGTTACCTTCCAGAATCCGGGCTCGGGCCCCTGCAGGCCTCCTCAGCAATGGAGTTTCTCTTGAGCTCTCTGGAGCAGGGCACCTCCTTGTCCTTGTGACCCAGAGAAGGCCTGTGGAGGAAAGAAATGGAAGCTAGCCATGCAGTAGCCACCTGTGCCCAGCTGTCACCAAGCAGATTAAAACCTGGTGGTTCAGCAAACCTCGATACTAACCGGGGCCGGCCCCGCTCTCATGGTTTCACATGTTTCAGTGCTAGTGAGAAGAGGAAGCCTGACTCTAACCTCCGAACTCGGCCCATCTGTTTCCTCTGAAGCCCTGAGTTGTGAAGTCCATCAGCAACAGTCCTAGTCCTATCACTGCCTCACACTGCCATCAGCAGCCACTAAGTAGCCCCTCCCCAGTGCTTGCCACCTGTCCTCCCAGGCCACACGTTCCCAGCCTCCTGCACCTTTCTCTCCTCTTCCGCCCATAAGCCTGTCCTTCCCGTGCCCCTCCCTGTCTGCACTCCACAACCTGCTGGGCCGCCTGTTCCCCAAGGCAGGGCAGGGCAGGGCCGGGCCTGGCCCTCTGTGCCCTCCTGCTCCTACGCAGGGTGCTTGCAGGCTGATCCAGGGGGCTTCAGCCACTACCGTGGCTTCCACACATAGGCAGTGCAAGTTCCCGCTGCTGTCACTGCCCATGAGCTCCCAGCATCTCAAGCTCGGGGCTGCAGCTGCACCAGGGCTGACTGCTCATCCCATGATGATTGCTACGTTAAACAATGAGACAGTCACATGTCTGTCTGCTCTCATCCCCTTGGGCCTTAAGCCTTCCTGGCACCACAGTTAAGCTCAGGCCACTGACCCACTGGCCGCAGGGGAAGGGGAGTGAAGGGCCCTTCCCCCATCTGCTACCAGGACCTCAGCCCAGAAAGGGTCTCTTGGGGTGGAAATGAGATCAGATCTCGTCTGACAAAGGGGACCCATGGGGCAGGAAGTGGGCATTTTGAGGTTGACACACTCAGAGTGACACTACAGAAAGTCCACACAGGAGTCCGGGGGAGGAGGCACGGAAAGGGTCAGGACAAAGGCAGGGAGGTGGGGAGTCCCTCCCTTTCAGCTTCCCAGGGGGCTTAGCCACCCTCAGCTGGCCTCAGATTTGACCTGTTTCTGGCTCCAACCTAGACTGGGAGCCCCTAGAAGGCTGGAGTCGTTTTGTCCTTTCTTGTCTACTGCGAGCAGGGCCTGGAGTGTTGGAGGTGACCAGAGGGAAGTGAAAAGAAAAGGGCTTCAAGGGACAGGGATTCTGCACACTACATACTCTCCTCATGATGACATGCTGGTGCTGGGGATGAGGGCTTGCTGTCTCGGGGACATCCATGCAGCTAAAACAATCTTTCACTGTCATCTCGGGTTATGTCAGAGAGGAATAAGAACAAAGTGTCACCCCAGCCCGTGCCCTGTCTTTCATATCCTTGTGCCTCCTGCCCAAGCTGACATCATCTCCCTGGATGTCCTCCTCAGAACAGGGTGGAGCTGTGGCCTTATAGGAGACGGGGTCTTTGCAGGCACAGTGCCATCCGGCTTGAGTTTGAGACCCCCAGGGACAAGCTTTGTTCCTCAGACGCCCAGGAAAACTCATGGCGGGAAGGGCAGTCAGGCACCTTGGGGAGGCCACAGGAGGGACAGAGCCTATCACTGTCCCTGTGTGAAGGCCAGGGCTCCAGGGACATGGGGGTGCTTAGCCCAGGCCCCCATGGAAAGGCCACTCATCAAAGCCGGCCCAGCTGGCTCAACCAAAGCCACTGGGGAGAAGGCCATGTGAAGAGCCAGGCAGAGAGTCGAAAGATACAGCTGCAGTCCGGGAAAGGTCAAGGACTGACAGCACCAAGAACTGAGAAGGCCCCGAGCAGATTCCGCCCCTGAGCCAGCAGGCGGAGCCAGATCTCAGAGTCCTGGCCCCCTGATAGTAAGAAGATTCACTGCTGTCTCGGAGTGCCCCATCTCTGCCTCCTACAGCTCCCTCACCAGACATCGGCCACAGCAGCTGGGCTCCAAGAAGTTCACAGCTGGCCCAAGGCTTCTGGGCTTCACAAGACAAAGAAGATTCTGGAAGTCTGCACACTTTGGAAAACGCCTGGGCAACAGAGTCTCAGGTGTTTTCTGAAGCCCTAGGCCTCAAGTCAGCCAGGCTGCACTGCGGCCCCAGACAGGGATGAGTGACAAATGGAAATCGGTATGGAGAGTCCTCAAAAAAGTACTAGAAGGGGATCCGGACAGAGAGAGGGGGAATAAAAAGAGGTCAGATGTGTTAAGTAGGCCTAAAGTGAGTGTAAACGTGTACTGCAAACCCATACCAAAAGAAGGCATTCGAGAGGGGAGGGGGAGCGGAGGGTGGGATGAAGTCGATTCCTCCCTTTGTCCTTTGCCGCATTTTCCCCAGATGCCAGCAGGTGGCAATACTGGCCTCCTCGAGCATGAGAAGGGCCCTGCTGATTAGCACATTAGCAATCTGACAGGAGCCTGGAATGACACCAGTGCCCAGGCCCTGCGCTAAGTACCTTATAGGTACTCATCCCACATCCTATCTGTGAAGGACACCCTTGGGGAGCAGGTTCCACTGCTCTCCTGATTTTCCACACAGAGAAACTGAGGCACAGAGTTCAAGGCCAGCCTGGGTTACAAAGTAAGTTCAAGGTCTGGCTGAACTGCATAGCAAAGATCCTGCCAAAAACAAAACAAACAGACAAGCAAAAATGGAGAGAAGCTCCACTCTTCCTGTTCCCCTTCTACTCTGCCAGGCAGCATTTTGGGGGCACAGCCTAGGCTCAGGGCCCAGGAGACCCTGCACCAGACAGAATGATGAGGCTCCCTCCTGTGGTGCGATAACTCAGGCTTCTCGGGCACAAAGGAGCTGGCCGGGGGACACTGCCCGATGGGGGGGGGGTCTCAAAGAGAACACTGCCCAGGGAACGCCTTCCTTCGTGGTGGAGGTGTCCTGCCGTAAGACAGTTATGTGTCCTGGGCTACCCAGCCGGGTGAGACAACTCTGTCTCTCCCCAGCTCTTCAGAGCAGCAACGGAGGCCTAGGCTTGTTCTTTCCCAAACTCTTCATTCATCCGTCCCTCCAATCTTTGGAGGTGGGTGCTTTGGGAGCTTTGCTAATCCAACTTGTGCTATTTGTTACAGCAGCCTTAGGAAAGCAAGATGGCCACCTTGCCATGACAGCCAGAGAATGGGTACTGAATGGTCAAAGGAATTTTACGCAATAAATGTGAAAATGAGTCGCAAACCCACGATGAGGACAGCCTACTGTCCTTATTGATAAGGCACCTGAAACCATCCTGCCTCAAAAATGACCATCTGCACGCCAAGGACAGAGGTCTTGGGAGAAACCTAACCCTGCCCGTACCCTGATGACGGACTTGCAGCCTCCAGAACTATGAGGAAGTGAGTTTTTGTGGTTTAAGCCGCCAAGTCCCTCCTAATTGGCTGCAGCAGCCCAAGCCCCATATTCCCTCAATTACCAAGTCCCCTAGACACAAGAGGGGACTGTTAAAGAACTGGGAAACGGTCCTTTCCAGAGCCTCAAAAGTTCCTGTGGGGGGATTCTCATGGAGAGTCAGACAAACAGAGCAGGCCATCAGGGTGGTGGTTCCGGGCCTACAGGTGGCTGCAGAGCTTGAATCTGGGAGTTGAGATGGAATTGGAACAGTCAGGGTAGAGCCTGGGGCCCACGTGGCGGCCACTAGGGACGCCCCCCTTCTAGCCTCAGAGGTCTTCCGGGATGCCAAGGAGGAACGGCTCCTGGCAGACCTGGATTTGGACAAAGTTCTCCATCCATGCAGCAACGACAGGGTGGTGGCACGGCCTGCAGCACTCGGCGGCATTCAGCACAAAGTACAAGGGAGTATTGATGCTCTTGGGCCACAGACAAGAGAGCATCATTATCTGTCTGGACGCCCAGGGCTCAGAAATCAGAGCACACCACAGCCTCGCTGGAGTGACATCAGCGGCGCTCAGTCCGCCCCTGCCCTGGCACCCCACTGCCAGACCTGCCCCGGTTGGCAGGCCCTGCTGGCTGGGACAGCACGAAACCATCTGACCAGCTCATGGGCCAAAAGCAGCCCTTGGCACCCACTTGGCCTCGTGGCTCCCAAAGGGGCCAGGCACACACAGGGTCCCCACTGATGGTCCCGCCCCTACCCACCCTGGCCAAGAAGGCAACTGTGAGTCTTCTTCCTGGGCTGCTGGAACTTGCCCAACACACAGGCGATCTGTGAGCAAGCTCGGCGCTGGTGGGCAGTGGCTCTGAAGTCCCAAGGTTGGTACTTCCTCTGGGGACACTGTCTAAGCTCAGTCGTGCAGGGGTTAAGGTGACACAGATAAGCACTAAACAGAGGACAAGAGCCAGGTGCTAGCTCCCTGGAGGCCAGGCTGTTTTGCTTCTCTCCAGCCTGGGACATCCAACCAGGTGAGCTGTTACCGATTCTGGAAACCCTCCTGTCACTGGGCACATGGGGACAGTGATCCTTGGGCTGGGAAGCGAGGTAGCCTTACAGAAGACCTCTGGTGACTGAATGGCAGGCAGGCCTGACAGCCACTGGTCCCAGCAAAGAAGAGTGACTGATTACCTGCTCGGGCTAGGAGCGGGCTGCGCTGGTGCTGGTGGCTCCCAGCCACTCTCCAAAGGCCTGTCCTCATCCACCACCTCAATCCTGTGGGCAGAGGGGAAACTGAGGCCAGGGTCTTCCTGGCCACCTTGGAGTGTGCTGGTCATGTGACGCTCATTCCTCCAGGGGTAGCCAACTGAGGTGACTGAGAGGTGGCCCAGCCGCTCCCATTCAAGATTCAGATAGTGTATTGGGTTAATGTGTCCTCTCCAATTTCGTGTTCCCCTGGAACCTATGACTCTGACCTTATTGGGAAATAGGCTCTTTGGAGACGTAATCAAGGTAAACTGAGGTCACAGTGGATTAGGGTGGCTCCTAAATCCAAGACCCATGTCCTGTGAGGAGGGAAATCTGAACAGACACAGAAAAGGGTCATGTGCAAACAGAGGCACAGACAGGAGCGATGCAGAAAAGCCAAGGCACACCAGGAACTGCCACTGCCACCAGGTGCTGGGAGAGGGGCCTGGAATGTTCTCGCCTCCCGCGCCTCTGGAGGGGGAGGGAAGCAGCCCTGCCAACACCATGATCTCTCGAGTCTGGTCCCAAAGCTGGGAGATAAGGGTGCCTTGGAACCCAGTTTGTGGGGCTTTGTTACAGCAGCCACAGGAACCCAACACGGTCAGTAAGGACACACCATTCCCTGCCACCTCCCATCTCCGCCCTGTGGCCTTGGCGCCCATGCGCCCTATGCCTGAGACACTTGGCACACTGTCTTCTCCTGGGTTTCCAGTTCTCAATTTATTATGACACCTTATTTTGAAGGTTTTCCCTGTCCATTTAACTAAAGGTCCACCAAATCCAACTTTCCAGAAGTTTCTTCTTTGCTCTCTCTCCAATATTTTGCTCTTCTAGCAGGTGCCCTGTGGCAACTAAGGACAGTGTCCTGACAGGGTGGTCATCCTCCATGTAACCTTGTTTACCCATTGAGACCCATCTCCAGTGTCACAGTCACCTCCCAGGGCATGTCTCTTGGTGGCCCTGGTCCTGGTCCTGGGTCAGGTCCCAGCCCTGCCGGGTGGCAAGCAGAACTTCCGGACAAGCTCTGCCTATTTGGCTACTGGGACCGTGTGAGCCAAGACAGTCCTCCAGTGCTCACATGTCCCCCAGACAGAAGCCTGAGTGGCCTCTCCCAACTCTGCCTGGTCAGGGATAGCAGTCACCCACCCTTATCTCCCCTGTCCACACACCCTGGTGACAGGAAGCCAGCAGCAGTTTCTAAGGCTTCCCTTGAAACAACTTACCTCTTGGCAATAAATGGAGCCTGTGTCTCCTGGGTAGCACTGGAGGAAAGGAGAAATAGAGGTGGCATCTAAGCCGCAGTACCCACAGGGTCCCAGATCTCTCTCCTATTGCCAGCACCTCGCTTGCCCTAATGCTCCCTCCTCTCTCACAGAAAGAGAAGGTGCAGCCAGGAAGCTCAGTGTGAGTAGCTGTCACCCACCCTCTACCCGGCGAAAATGCCTGGCGCTCAGGAGAGAGCGGAGTGGCCCCGAGCATGGGGCCAGCCTCGGCCACTAAGCCAAGTTCGGGCCAGGCCTCCCGCCCTGCCCTGCGGCGCACTCACCCAGAGCTCTTCCGGGCCGCCGACAGCACGTAGGAGTGCTCCCGGGAGGCAGTGGTCTTCCTCAACACGCTGCTCGCGGCCTCCGACCTAGGTGGCACAGGGTGGGGACGACTAGGCACCACCCTGGGACAGTGAGGCAGCCAGGCCCAGGGAGCACCAGAGCACCATCCAGCCTTGGGACCTGTGCCACCGCAGACTCTTCCCTTAGCATCGCCCTTCGGCATGGGCCACTGTGTTCTTGGGACACAGATGGCTTGGCAGACACTGGCACACAGCTAGGCCTCAGTAGGAGGTGAGGGGCATTCAAAGCTCGGGAGCCCAGAACACGCAGCCCACCAGCACTCTGCCAGCACTGAACACACGCACAAACATGCACATGTGTGCACACAGGCCACTGTGCAGGTGGCCGCTCAGGGCGCCTGACTGCTACTTTTGTTCAACTTTCCCAGAACTCTGCAGCAAACTGACAGAACCTATAAACCCGGCTTTTCCCTGGTGCCCGTGGGAGGTTTTCCAAGGGCTCCCTGGGCTGGGTGACCTGGAGGGAGACCAGTGGGCCAGCACCTGTTCCCATAGCCCAGGGGCCAGTGCTGACAGCCAGTGCGTTGTGTGTTTTGTCACCTGAATGGCACAGTGACCTTCAGTGGTCTGCTGAAAGGCTCAGGCCCCCACATGCCCACAGGGATGCCCATGGCGGGCACTATCACCTCCTCTTCTGCTCATCTGAAGAGAAGGGCACCTCCAACTCCTCCACGGTCCCTGACACAGAGCTGCGTCTCACGTTGTAGGGCGCCCTGGGGTTAGGGAGAGGTGGCTGTGACTCTTCCACCTGTCACAAGCTGCAACCCTCAGCCACTTGGCCCCCTGATATCCAGTACCACTCGCACACACTGGAATGGCTGCCTTTGGCCCTGAGTTCCCGCCACTTGTCTCTCCTGTTCCTATCCTAGCCATCCCTCAGGACCCAGTGCAAATCTCACCGGTCCCCTAGAAAGACTTGCCAGCTGCTCCATGACACAGGATAGCAAGGACAAGGCACAGTAGTATCAGGAGGTGCAGCCCATACACACAGCCAGCGCAAACCCACAGCTCTATGCAGATACCTCTTCCTTGGGCAAATGGGTGGGGCCACTGAAAGGGACCTCAGAGGGAGATCCAGGGGGAACCTGAAGGTTGATACCCATGAAATAGTTCATATTTAGGCGTGGAATGCCCAGGCCAAAAGGCTGTCAGGCCCAGTGACACCCTGAGTGTCACCAGGACCTCGGCCCACCTTTTTGCCCCTCGGGGGGTTCCAGGCCACAGCTGCGCTGGCAGGGGATAGCAAGCTCATGAGAGCCACCCTCCCCAGACTGTGCTCAGAGGCAAGTGGCCAGCTGCCCTCCACAGGCCCAGTATCAGAGGAGGGGCTGAGTTGAGTCAGAAAGCGCATACTCACAGCTTCTTGTAATCCTCCGTGGTCATCTTGTAGCCAGAGATGGAGGAGCGGGGAGGACCTGAGTTAGCTGCTTTCATCAGACCAGCAGCGCTGGAAAGGCACGAAGTGTCCATGTGTCTACCTACAGCCCCCTCTCGTCTCCGCACTTGCCCATGTGCCCCGTTAGGGATGTGACAGGTGACCCGGGGCAGCGGGAGATTTTCTGGTTTGCATTCAGCGCTGCCGGGGTCCTGATTGGTGCAGTCCCCTGCCTGCGTGCACATGCGGGCAGCCCTGGCTGAGCCCCAGGGAGAAGCCTGGTGGGCGCTTGCCTGTGTCTGCTTCTTATCCCCCAGCCCCCTGAGATCTTTCCTTTCTGATGGAGCCCCAGTACCACCGACGCCAAGGCATTTGGACAGACATACGCTGTCAACAAGTGCAGGGAGCCAGCTGCCAGCTCTGGACGAAGACCTCCTGGTCTCCTCCCCACGCCTCTGTCCCACTGACTTGAGCCAGTCAGAGAAGTTCCCTCTCCCAGCCAGGCCGGACCCTCTCTCCACCACGACCCTGGGCCAGACTCTGTGACCTTCCTGTGAGCCGCCCGTGACGGTACCTTCTCAGGGCGCCGTTGGTCTTGGGGAAGTGCTCCTGGGGCTGGGACGAGCTGTCTATAGGCTTGGTGAACACTCCCCTAGGAGAGAGCCAGGGAGACGCTGAGAGGTCAAAATGCAGCTCAGCTGGCATGGGAAGGCAGGTGAGGTCCCACGGTCACTTACCGGATGATGTAGCCAGTGGACGCCCTGGCACTTGGAGACCTGCCAAGGGGAAAGGGCGCACAAAGTGAAGCCAGCTCTTGGTGGAGGTCCTGGGCCGCCCTGCTTCATCCTGCCCCTAACTACGATCACAGCAGCCGGCTGCTGGGGGTTCCATGACAGCAGTGTCCTCCCAGCACCTCAGGATGGCATTCCCGAATGCACTGTGGTGGACTGACAAGTGGTGGGCAGCTTGGAATGCCCAGCTGAACTGAGTGGGCGTGATGCTGGGTGTGGACGGCCCGGCTGAGGATCACTGCCAACAGCATAAAAAGATAACTGGGGGACAAGATGGTGCTTTTGGCTGTCCTGTTGTCAGGGTTCCTCTTGTTGCCATTGGCTTTCCTGGGAGAGCCTGTTGAGCTCCTCTCCCGATAGGAACTTAGCTGCTACTGTCAGCTCAGGACCTTGTCACTGAGAATGGCTGAGGTCCACTTTGGGGGAGCTCTGGACCTTACTTTATGGCTTCCTGGCTCCGGAGGGGAAGTGAGTGAGCCATTGATCCTCCTGGAGGAGCTTGTCACACTGGTTTCCTGATATGAACTCGGCTGTTATCGTTGGAAGTTTGGGACCTCCTTGTCACTGAGGGTGGCTGTGGTACTTTTCAGGGCAGCTCTGGCCCTTACTTTGAGCATTGCTTCCTGGCTCCAGTGCAGAACCTCCCTGCCGGCACACTTTCTAGATTCCACTGCTGACCTTTGGCCAGCCCAGCCCGGATCCGTGAAACAGACTTCATTGTCCTGGGCTGTGGGTCCACAGCTGGACTCATGCAGGATGTTGCCATGGGATCCGGACCCTCAGCTGGATTTTTTAGGGGTTTTCAGTGTGTGGACAGGTTTCCTGCACTTTTCATGTTTGTCTCCTTAGGTGACTACTATAACATAGAGCTATAAATTATGTGTCCTCTATTAAATCGTTTTCCTTGCAAACCCTGCCTACAGCAGCACCCCAAACCAAAGCCCCAGCTGAGAATTGCATCCACCAAAGTCAACCAGTTATGTGAAGAATATAGTTTCCCTAACTGAGATGGTCCCCGAACTCTTGCCAGCCTTACCCACAGCACCCATCCCAATTCGCAAGCCTCTATTCTGTCCTTGTCTCTTTACATGAGCAGTGCCTGTGTCCCTCAAAGGGATGCCAGTCCCCTGAACCGAAAGCCTGGGTCTTCACCACAGGACATGGCAGTTTGTGGGCATTGAGTCAATAAGGCATGACAGGCAAGACCTCAGTACCTGAAGGCTGCCCGGTGGGTCAGGGGTTGTCACCACCTCTACCACCACCTCAGGAACCCCCACAGTGGACTTGCCACCAACTGCCCACAGCTGTAGCAAGGAGCAAGCTGGTACCTCAGAGGCCACCTGGACATTTTATGGAAATGTCTTCAAAACAGAGAGGCCGGTGCATTGTGGACTAGGGCACAGCTGGAGCCAATGTGCAAGTACCCATCTGTCTCCTGGTACTACCCGCCTCTCCCTGCCACAGGGACTGTTCTATACCGCAGCCAAGTCCTGAGGCCCACCCGCAGGCCACCAGGGCACCAGAGCTTCTTACCTGGCCTTTGGCACCTCCCCAGGTGATGAAAAGGAAGTGGCACGACTCCTGCCTGAGGGCAGCTCTCTGGGGAAAAAACAGGTCCTGAAAGAACAGCCCCCCATCTCCACCACTCGCACCCTACAGCTCCCCTCCAGGAAGCTAGCTGCCTACCCAAGGCCTCCGTGGGCTCCTGCCCTTCTTCCCCGCCCACCTCTGCAGCTGTGCGCAGGCACACATGCCCTAGCCTGGCTCCTGGGGGTCTCCCCGCTGGGACTTTGTTCAGGGTTTGCCCTTAGCCAGATCGGCTTTCCTGTGCTCCCCAGCTGGCCTGTGGCCTCCTGGCCTGGCTGAGCCCCTCTCTGCTTCCTAGCCCCCCAGATCCTGACGTCAGCCCTCAACACTGCTGCCACCCCCCGCCCCGGCCTCCGGACTTACATAGTGCAGGCCTCAGACTCATCCTGCTTGGTGATCCAGCTCTTGTCGCCCTTCAGCGTGGTTCGTACTTTCATCTGCTTGAGGACATTATTGCGTTCCTCCTCTCCCGGTGGCAGAGACTTCCCTGAAGGGGCAAGGCTGAAGAGTCTCAAAAGGGAACCTCCTCGCAGCCCCCCAACATGCCACTGCTGCGCTGCCGCCTAGCAAGCTCTCGGGGCCTCTGGGGCCCACGCAGGCAGGGCACAGGCCTCACCTTTGGGGCTGCCCCCCAGAGTGGAGATGCTCATGGTGTTGCTCTGCCAGTCCCTTCTCAGTCGATCCGGTGGGGCTCCTGGGGGCATGGGAAAGCACAGATGGCTTGTGGGTCACTGCTGTGCTATAGATGGTCTCAGAGGCAGAGCTTAATCAACAATAATTAGGTCATTGGGACGCTGATCTAGGAAGGAACTCACGTCCCATCAGCCTTGGCAAGGCCAGGCACACAGTGCAGGCAGAGCCTGTGGGCGGGCCCACGGCCTGGTCTCCTGTTGCTTCTGACTGCAAGGCCTTTGGGAGAATCCCTCAGCTTCTCCCGGCCTCAGCCCTTGGCTCTTGACTCAGCCTTTAGGCTCCTTCCCACTGTGCTGGGCACCTCAAAGCCACACGTTGCCAGAAGCTTCCTACCAGCATACACCCCAAGGAGCCCACTTCTTGAACCGGGAGACACTCGCACATGCACAGAGCGTACACACTTGAACAGAGTGGCTACTGCCAGTTCCTGGGCCCAAGGGACAAGAACACATGACACAGAAGGACCAGGGTTGGTGTTTCACATTGGCATCTTTCCTTCAGGACTGGCTGTGACCAGAAGTCAAATTTCTTTTCTCAATGGGACAGTAAATCTGAAGAGTCCATAAGATCACTGCCACAGTAGACTGAAGAACAGTGTAGCTCTTTGGGACAGGAAGCATTTAATGCAAAGAGCCTCTGTCAGGTGGACTGACAAATGGCCCTCATATCCCTGTTCTAGCCCTAACACTGGCTTCTCCGTTCGCTCCCCACCTCTCCCTTCCAGGCTTGGGTCAGGTCAGGATTACAACTGTGCTCCTCCCTGGCCCCTAATGTCACTCGGTCCCATCGGCTCTCTCCACATAAACCTCCTCACTGTTTCTAAGACTAAGGACAAACTCCTCAGGCAAGGGAAAGGTACACAGGCCCAGGGGACCCGGGCAGCAGGACACCTGGCACCAATGAACACTGCTGGCGAATCCTTCGGGACCCACAGCTAGCGTCATGGGACCTGCCCGCCCGGCGCTTTTAAGGCAGTAATTAACAGAAGGGAATTCAAGCAGCCTCGGGAGACGCGCCAGAGTCTGCTTCCCGACCTCGCCAGCATCCCCCAGGCTGCACCCCGTTCTGAGCCGCACTGCCAGAAGATTCCCCCCTTTGGCGAGGCCCCCAGTGCAAACCTCCAGAGTGAGGCCCCTGTGCACGCAGCCCAGGGCTCGGCCCGGAAGGCAGGCAGGGAGTGCTTCTGCAAGCTGTGGGCGCTCGCTCAGCACACCTCCACCCTCACTCCGCTGGCCCCGGGCCTTGCTCCCAGGGATCTCAGTCCTGGCCTATACCCGTGCCCTGCTAACCCTACGTGCACCACGCACGAAACAAAATGCTTCCTGGGGCAAAGGGACAGGATCCAATTGGCCCAGGCACACCCGCTGTCAGCCCCCTGGCACTTGGCCTCTGAGATGAATTTCCTTGCTGAGGAAAGGGTTCTTCAGACTGGGACCAGCAGGCCTGAGTAGGCCCCTCTGCCTGGCCTCCAAGCACACAACTTAGAACCCCACTGGGGGGAGTGGTCCCCATCGCCCACAGCCCCGCACCACCCCCCACCAAGTCCAACACACCACCTCTCTGCTCACGCCTTGTGCTAAAGACCAAGATAGAAGAAACAGAGAGAAACTTCCAGGAGCAGAGTTCCACTCACTGCGACAAGGTGAAGAGCCCATGTCCCGTCTCCAGCACCTCCCCGTCCTTGCACTCTTCCTCCTCTGCAAACCTGGGCCACCCCAGCCCATCAGCCTCACATCTGGAGCTGTGACCTCTGCTCACTTGAATCGCTGCTTCTCCTCACCTGTACTGTGCCTGGATCTCCTCACCTGCACAGTGGCACAGAGCTACCAAACCTCTGGACCCACTCACTGGGTCTCTTCTTGGCAGGGTACTCCCCAAAATAATGTATGTGCCACTTTTCTGGAATTTCCCACCTCATGGCACAGGTTGGCTGTCTTCATCTCCCAAATGGCCCATGTGGGAACATTTTTAGGTCATGTCAGCCATTCTGTTGACCTTTCCAGTACCACAGGCCCCATTTCTATCTTGACTGGAAAGAAAAAAAAACCTTCTGATTCTTTGATAATTGTTATATCATTCTGCTTAGGGCCTGGCCTGGGCCACCAACGGAATGACTGCCTTATGTGACACCTTCCACAACAGCTTTCCCTCATGGCACGCCCCGGGGCCCCCTCACACGTGGCCCTGCTACAGAGTGCCAACTCCGAGCAAAACCATACACTGCAGACATCTCTTGGAGCAGACAGGCTGAGAGGAAAGTATTCAGGAAACTGTCCTTGATGGGGCTGGATGGAGGGAATGGGGACAATCCTCTCTGAATTTAGATGGCCTCTGAATGTCAATGAGTATGTTCCCTTTCCATTTTTCCATTTTCCTCCCTGCTACTGTGGCGGCTTCTTTTTTTTTTTTTTTTTTGTACCAGGTATCGAACTCAGGACCTTGAGCTTGCCAGGCAGTTGCTATGTGCTGCTGAGCTATATCCCTCGCCGTACTGCAGCTTCTGAAAAGTCTGCCCAGCAACCTCCTAGGGACGAAGCCCTCACCCTGACTGGCTGCACAGAAATGGGGAGCCAGTGAGAAGGCTGTAAGGAGCCTGACTTCCTGGCTGTAGCAAGTCTGGTGTCATCAGCGGCTGACAGATTACCACATGCTAGACAGAGCTGGGGGAGTCAAAAGCCAGTGATACAGATACTTGGCTGGGGGGCGAGGAGACAGAGACGAAGACAAACAGCAGGAAAGGGCACCCCGCCACCTTTAAAGTAACCCACAGAAAGTTTCATAGACCACACACACACACATACACACTTAGGTCACTGCTCCCTGGCTCAGGGACACAGCTCAGTCTCATTCCTGGTCACACTGCACTAAACATGGAAGCGGAAGCCACAGCACTGGAGGAAGGAGCGTCGGGGGAGTGAGGTCAAGGGGGGCTATTGAGGAGCCAACCTCCTGCTGACCAGGCCCAAGCCTCCAGTTCAAGGTTGGGAAGCACCTCGAGCGGCGGGCATGGAAGGACATCTGGCCTTGTGACTCTCTAGGGCCCCGAGGGCCACACAGGTTCTGCCACTGCCCCCAGGCCATCCCGTTCCAGGAGGAAGGACTCTCCTTTTTTCTTTCCTGCATCTCCTCTGGCCACCACAGCTGGGATGGGCTGGCCTATTGCCAAAGACAGGGTGAGGGAGACAGAAAAGCCAGTGGGCTGAGTCTGGCTAACCACAGCCCATCCTCAGATTGGATGGAACCACTCAGGCCTCAGGGGCCTGGACTCTGGCACTGGCTTTCTGTGCTGAATGCTTAGGCTAGAGGAGAAGGCAGGCTGAGTGATCGGCCTCTCCCAGATGGGGAAACAAGATGGCTCCCGCACTGTGTAGAGAGCGGTGCCGACACTAGGCAGGGACCTCCTGCTACAGCGGGAGAGAGGAGGAGCAGAGGTGCCAGAGCAAGGCTTTCTTTCCCAAGGTGACTCGTGCCGCTTTGCAGCCAGGAGCTGCAAAGAAGCCCAGCTCCCTCTCCCCTCCCGTGGGGCCTGTCCTGGCCTGAGCAGCCCATGGGCCCTTAGAGCAGCTGGGCTCACGGGCATCAGGTGGCTCTGTCACTGTCTTGGAGGCACACGGAGCAGCTCAGCTCTGGGCGGGCCCCTCAGCTATGGCTCAGGAGTCAGCATAGGGCAAGAGCCTGTTGTCCAGCAACCCAATACAGATGCAGCAAGGGACATCAGGGTGAAGCCATCAAGACTGGAGCTGCCCAGTCCAAGGGCCGACTGCTGGGCCAACATCCAGCCACATTTCCAAGGCACACCTGCCCACCTGGGGAAGGCGGGGGCTGTGGATCAGAACATCTGCGCATGGCTGAGCAGCAGGATGTGATGGGCTGAGCAGCAGGGCCGCCCTGGGTGTGTGGGCCCCAGAGGCCCAGCAAGAAGGGAGAGGCCTGGCTCCAGGTCAGGCTCCCCCTGGCGGCTTCTTCAGGAAGTGCAAGGCTGTAGCAATCCGCTTGCTGGGCTGGGAAAGGCTCAGGGGCCTCCATACAATTGGGGCCTGGAGTGCAATGGGACGTGACCTCCACTACTTTCTCAACACCTGCGCTTAGCCCGCTTAGTTTGCTCCCAGGCTGACCTAAGCATGATTCGCGGGGGCCAAAAGGGTCGAAGCGGCCAGGAGCAAAGGGGCGCACACCTGTAGTCTGAGCTGTTCAGGAAGCTGAGGCAGGAGAATCGCAAGTTTGCGGAGAGCCTAGGCAACTTGGCAAGAACCCTGTGTCAAAATAAAAAATAACAAGGGCCAGGAGTGTAGCTCAGGGATACTAGGGAGCTTCTGGGTTCAATCCCCAGTACCTTCTAATAAAAAGAGACCGGAATGATGAAATGTCGCATTTTAGGAAGCAGCCTCTTGTGGCCATGCTTCCCAGGATCGTGATTCCCAGTCTCCAGCACTGGGGCCTCCGCAGTGGCCAGCTGCTCCTCTTGCAAGAAGAGACAGAAGAGGCACTTTGCTGCTGCCGCCGCTCCTCAACACACCAGAGCAGAGGGGCAGGAGGCTCTGGGAGATGATTTAGAGACCTGGCAGAGCCACAGCTGAGCAGCTGGATCACGTCTGACACCCTGGTCTGCCGGAAGCCACGGCCCAAGCCCCTCTCCCAGGATGGTGGAGCTATTGCCCAGGGGTCTCCAGTCCCTGGGCGCCTGCCTGGAGGCCAAGGAGGCTGCAGGAAGGAGGCACAGCAAGTGGAAAAAGAGCTGGAAGAAACTCGGGTTGTGGAGGGAGAGCGCATGAGCGCGTAATATGGAAAAACAGCACACAGGGGTGGTGTTGGTAAATGGGCTTCACAAGTAAATGACTTCTGCATGAAAGTCTGGAATTTCACCTCTCCTCATCCCACCCCCAGTACCCCACAATCTAGACTTCTTGGCGTCGGCCCTGGGAGGAAGCTATCTAAGCCGGGCCAGCTCCCTCCCCGAGTGGCGGTGGTGGGGGCCAAAGGCCTGGCAGGGAAATGTCAGCCTTGGCGACTGCCACTTCTAGGGGCCACATTCCTCCTGAGTCCTCTGCAGGCCCCAGGAGGGCTGGATTGGAGCAACTGCCCTCAGAGATGTCTCTGTGGGGGACCTGGAGACAGCAGGGGCCCCTATCGCCCTACGCAGGACCCTGGCCCTCCATAGGAGATGTCCCCGTTGCCACCAGGACCCCCCCTTTTGCCAGATGGAGGACCAATCTCAGTGTCTCAGAGGCGCCGTGCTGTCTTCAGGCCAGGCAGCCAATGGGGGCCAGAAGGGCTCAGGAGTTAGAACCACCCACCCCAATTCTTTCTCTCTCCCCCTTTCCCCCTGGAATAGCACACTTCCTTACAGGCGCCACCTGCTTAGCCTCTGCCAGAGCAGGATCAGTGACAGGAAGTCACTCTCACTTGCCCCTGAGTAACACTAGCTAGTCAACAGAGCTAGTCCTGCTTTTGTCCTACTTACAGGTGAGGATCAAAAGGAAAAAGAAGAACTGCCCAGCTGCCTCCTGCATGCTCCCATAAAACCTCTCCTCTCCTGAGACCTGGACCTTCCTGTCACCGCCTCCCTTCAGGCCAGGCTCCGAGCGAGCTCCCATAGCCCCAGCCTTCCCAGCAAGGCAGAAGAACGCGTGGCCCAGAGTGGGAAGAAGCACTTGGCCAGGGACAGGCTTCCCTTTCTGCAGCAAGCCTTTCCCCGAAGCCCCAGAGCCGGAGGGCCAGGCTTAGCGCCTGGAGACAGACAGGAGTGGAGGAAGGGCAAGCCGCCCGCCCCGGGCCATGCCAGAGCTCTGCAGTTCCCAAGGAGGCGCCCTTGCCCTTGGCTTGGGTCCTGAGGTATGAAAGAATGAGTAGGAGCTCCTGCTGGCAGAGCTGTAGCCAGCCCTGCCCTTGGGTTTGCTGTGGCTTTTCCCCCACAGTCACAGTCTGAAGCAGGCCGGCCTGATGTAAGCACTTTCAGCAGGAATCCCCATCCAGTTGCTGTGACTGGAGTCTTGTAACTGTCCTCTCCCTAGAAACCCTCGGCCACATTAAGCTCCCTGGGAAACCGACCTAGTCATCAGAAAATAGCTTGCTGAGCCAACAGTCACAGGGACCGGGCCAGGGGCTGGATACAGTGCCTGGGGAGGGATATCAGCGGCCACCAGCAGCAGCCTGGCCCAGCTCACCCATGATCCTAGAGACTAGGTGTTCTCTGGAGCTGTCTCCAGCCACCCACCAGCAGCCCCGAGGGCAGCTCTGCAGGTGGGGGGCACACACTTGGCAGGCATGAAAGAGTGGGTACAGAACTCCCACCTCCTACTGAGGCCTAAGCAGGCCCTTCCAGGGTTCCCATCCCCTACGGAAACGGGGAGCGAGCACGCCCCCCTTGGGAAAAGCCCAGAGCCAAATCCCCTGGGTCATCTGTTCGAGCTGCAGATCCCTTCCTGCCTCCCACCTCTGCATTGGAGCCTGCAGGCTGGTCCTGGTGAACGACACCCAAAGGATCACTCTCGTCCTTTGCTTTTCAGTCTCTTCTCCACCCAGCCCTGTCCTCCCCTTCCCTGTCTGCACCCGCAGTTCTTAGTCATCCCAGTGCCCTGGTACCCAACAAAGAAAGGGATCAGAGAGTGGCCACCAAATGCTTCCATGTGTGTTCCAGAGAAGCAAACCTGGATCCGTTTGTAAACCTCAAATGGGACTCAAGCAAGTCCCTCTCTGTGCCTCAATTTCCCTTAGGAAAAATGAACTGGCCCACCCCACCCCACCTCCTGACCCCTCCACAGTCCCGTGTCCCCAGCCTCAAGGATTCGATTCAGAAGTTCTCTGCCTTGTTACTATAACCTGTCTGTGACTCATCAATTGATTGAAGATAAGAAAGTGGAAGTCGAAAACAGAAACAAAATGGAAGATCTCGGGCCCCTGGCATCTGCCGCCCTTCCCTACACAGAAGCGAGACCTCAGGAAGTGGCAGGCAGCTAGATGGTTGCTATCCAAACACTGCCTCCCCTGCCACACACCCTCCTGGCTGCTCCACTGTGAGTCTCCTGTGCCCAGGGCATTGGCCCCAGCCACTTGTCTGTGAGCACTGTAGAGATGGGTGCAGAAGGGGTATAAAAGCGCAGGGTAGTGAAGCCCCAGAAAGTAGCTTTCCTCTTCCCAGGCATTGGTCCTGTCCCATGCCACCAGGGGACTGGCCGCGAAGGTGGCCCTGGGGCTTGGCAAGCAGGAGGCTAGCTTGTGTTACAGGTGACCTGGCACCATGCAGGCTGTGGGCTGCAGCAAGATGCAGACCAAAGGGATCAATGATCTGTGGAAGTCTGAGTGGGAAACGGCCAGGTGCATTGGGCTGGAACTGGGGGCCTCTGCTTGGCGTGTAACTAAAGACAGCTCAGGGAACAGGTGCTGATGCCTATTTCGGCCAGCTACCAGGCCCAGGGCTGGGGGCCCCAAGTTCCTGCCTGACTAGATCTCTCTCTCAGGAGGCTGCGGTGGCACTGAGCAGAAAGACAAGCACACAAAGCAGGCTGAGTCAGGAGGGCTTCGTCTGGGATCTGAACTTGAGCCGAGCACAGTGAGACAATCACTGCTGCCATTTCCATTCAGACAGCAGCTCCTTAACTGAGTGGCTCACCTGTCTCCCTGGGGAGAGCTCTGCTCCTCTGGGCAAGGTGTGGGGTGCATTTCTCTTCCTGCTCTCACTGCCCAGCTCTGGCCAGAGGCTCAGGAGAACTGGCTCTGCTCTTTCATGAGCACAGGAAAGGTTAGACAGTGGCAGCCCCAAAGGACATGCAAGCTTCGACCTGGTTACTTTGCAGCTCACCCTCCTCCTCTTCCTCCTCCTCCTCCTCCTCCTCCCAAGCTTCCTTCTTCTAGGAAGCCTGCCCTGACCTGTCCAGCCAGGGCTGCTCCCCTGCTCTGGGCGTGGGGCACCCTTAATATTTTTATGCAACCCAGAGCTCCTGTACCCTGGGTGGTCACAGGCTGCTCCTGTCACTGAGTCATGGAAGCGAACAGATCTTTGGCACCTACTGGGTGCCTGCACCCACACTAGGTGACTTCCGCCAGCTCCACCCTCTGTTTCTTGGTGGAAGGAGTGGGCAGGTAAGACGGCTCTGTTCCTTTTGCCCTGGCATGATGTGAGCACCATAGCCCTGCATAAAGCTATCTCGGTCTGTGCATCTGTGTCCTGGCCACTTGCTGGCCTCCAAGTTGGCCCTGCTGCTTCAGATGAGATTTCCTCAGAGTCCCTCCACACTAGCATGCAGCTGGGGAGGTGGCTGGGTTCTCTAACCCAGAGCCCCCTCCCCACTGTTTAAGCCCATCAGCCAGTGGGTCCCTGTTTCCTGTCCCCAGCCAGGCACCATGATCAGAAGTCCCAAGAGCCATGAGACCAAGGCAAGACTATGATTGGTGTCAGGAGCCTTGAGCAGCACCCAATGGGATCGGAGAGGCTGCTTCTCAGGCACTAGCTTAGGTAAAGTTCCCTGCCCTCTGCCGACTCTGGGTCCTGAGATGCCACAGCACCCACAGGGTTGGGCTGAGTGCAGATGGCTGGGGGAGAACACAGCTCCCCCTGCAGCACCGCTGAGTCCAAAGCCCCATCTCGTGGCTCCTTGGAGAGCCAGGACGCCCTGGATAGGAGATGCCCTAGCGTGTCGCCCATTAGACTCCAAGCTCGGAAGCAGCAGAGCAGACAGGAGGACCTGAGCTTCCGACCTAGCTCTGAGGCGAGGTATCGCTCTGCCTTTCCAAAGGGGACAAAACAATCACGCCACAGAGCCGTGGCACCGCAGATTCTGTCGATAACGCCACAGACACCCGATTGGGCGCCTTCTACCTGAGCGGCAGCAGCTCCCTTCCCCACGGCCCCCTCAGATCGCCCTCTGCCCAGCACATGCTCAACTTGAGCCCAGCAAGCCTCCGATGGGATTCTGGCTCTCGGTTTTCTCCTCTATGGAATGGACGCGGGGTACAGAGCCGTCTGAGCTTCCGTGGTTTTTGCAGCAGCAACTTTTGGATTGCTCTGCCCCCTCTTGCCACTGAGCAACCATGAAAGGGTCTCCTCCAGGAAAGTGACAACAGGGGATCTGGACAGCAAGGGGGCCACTGGCCTTGGGCACACATGCCTCCTGTGCCCCTCTTTTAGTCTCTTCATTCACAGCGGAAAGGGTGGAAGCCAAGAGAACTGCCTCCCCGAGGGAACCCGAGGAGGGATGCTTGCGCGGCTGAGGGTTATGGAGGGGAAACTGAGGCAGGACCCGACTTGTCCCCAGCTGGGCACGGAGTGGGACGCCCTCACTGCCTCCCTGCCGGGCCGCATCCGACGGCGACTCGACAGCCCTACCTGGCGCAGGTGCCCGGCTCGTGTGGTGGGCGCGGGGCGCGGGCTCCCTCGGGTGAGCAGCGCCCGGGCGGGGTGGGGCGGCTCGGGGCGCAGCGGGGAGCGCGCAGGGAGGCTCCGCGGCTCGGACTGGGCTCCGCCCGCAGGAGAACAAACAGGTTTTCTCCGGCCCGCCCGGAGCCTCGCCCCTCGCCCCTCCCCTCGGCCGGCCCCCTTCCTCTGCCCTCTCCTGGGGTAGGTAGAGGAGGCTGGCACATTCCGCGCATTCTCCCGCCAGTGGCCCCGGCCCGCCCCGCTTCACGGCCAGCCCTGCCCCGCCCCGGCCCGCCCCGCTTCACGGCCAGCCCTGCCCCGCCCCGCCCCGCGGGGCCGTGGGAGAAACCGAGGCGGCGCTGCCCGCTGAGCCCTGGGCGAGCCGCGGGCGGCTGGGACGCCCTGGGAACCTCCCGGCACGTTCCCCTGGCTCCCGGCTACGGGCCCTGCCGCGCCCGCCGAAGATCCGGCCTTGGCGCGGGGCCAGCGACTTACACAGACGCTGCGGGAGGACTTAGATCCATTTTACAGATCGAGATCCCAGACCGCGGGGGGGCGGGCCGGGGCCGGGGGCTGAGATCATGCAGGAAGTGTCGAGGCTGAGTCGGGGAAGGAGGAGAAGAAAGTGCGAGAGCGGGATCCATCCGGCAGCGCCGGAAAACCCTCCCCGTGGAAGGCCACCCTGGGCGCCTGGGCATCCACGACACAGCAAATGGGGCACCTGGCAGACTGGGCCAAGAGACGCGTGAGCTAATGCAGCGTGCCACGCGTCACTCATCCGGGGATGTGGAGCCCTCACCAGGTTCAAGGCGGTGGACAGGGGACTGGGATGGAGGCCACCAAAATGACCCTCCACACAGGCCTGGGAAGTCAGGCAGAGGGGACAGTTAGGCCACCCGGATAGATGGCAAAAGAGTAGGCCAGAGCTGACCTGGCACGATGATTCCATCAAAGGAAACAACAACAGGTTCTCCTTCCTCAGCTCTAGCCAATCTTATACCAGCTACCCGGGCTGCATCCGGCTCACGGCCAGCCTGCTTGCTGCTTTCCCTGCCTTGGGGCTCAGCTGCCTTGGGGCTGACCTTCCTCCACCCTCGAGGCGCTCACAGGCAGTGCATGGCCACAATGCTCCCTTGCTCAAAGCCTTCTGCAGCCTCCCATTGCTCTCAAGATCAAAGGCAAACTCCTTAAGATGAGCCAAGCGTCCCCCTGCAGTCACACAGTCCCCCGTCCCCCGGATCCACTGTGCATCTTCTCTTCTCAGGACACTTACTTCCGATGTTACAGGCACCTCAGTTGGGTAGAAATACTGTGGGCCGTCAGACATGGCCAGGCTCTGGAAGGAGTCAGGGCAGAAGCTAAGAGCACATTACAACTGTGGGGGGAGACACACCTGTTGAAGGCCAGGGCTCCAGACAGGGATGGAACAGGCACACCTCCATGCCTCCCTGACGGCAAACCATGCCGGTCAATATTCTAAACAGGCATCTGCCACCTGATGGGTGACCAGGACCTCCCTGACCCATCCCTTTGAGGATAGGTCCCTGCCTCCCCATTGGATCAACAGCACCTAAGCGGTTACACTTGTACTCTTAGTGGCTGCCCATACTTTTGTCCCAGTTTATGCCCACCTCGTGAATTTCCCTCTAAAACTTCCTTTGAGAGGTGGGCTGGTGGCAGCCCACTTCCAGTGTCCCCTCCTGCCCCTCCTAGACAGGAGATGACTCTCCCTCAATAAATATTTCCTGCCCTTAACTTCCACTGTTCCTCAGAATTCCTTCTTCAGTTTTGGGGAACAGGAGCCCTGCATGTGGCATGTCCGGCAGGTTGGGTATAGTATTTTCCTGTCTCATTTGGAGGTCCCACATCATTCCTGGAACTGCAGTACCTACACTCTCATATACCCTTCCTGTATCCCATGACTGAGGATTAACCTTGCCCATCCTTCCAGACTTCACGGAATTGCCCGTTAGTCCTCCCCCGCCTGACACCTGGTAAGACACCCACTTCCTTCTGGTCACTCCCGAGAGGACAGTAGCCATCACCCTCCACTGTTCTAAGTGGTGAGCTCTGGGAGGGCAGGGCCCGTCTGATTCATCGCTGAGCTGTGCTGAACAGCCCAGCAAGCTCGAGGCATCTGCAGAAGGGAGGGGTGGAGAAGAACTGAGGCCCTGGACCTGGCTTCCCCTACTTTCTGGGCTTCCTTAGACAGGGCAAAGGCGGCCCGAGTTCCTGAGGGTGGGGATCCTATATAAAGGCACTTCCATTTGTCTCTGCCTCTTCTGCTTCCGACATGGTAAATCTGTCTCAGTGCCTCCCTAGTCTGACTCTGGCGACTGGTGGCCATGCACTTGCCTTGCCATCCTAGCTTCTAAAGTTACCCCCAAGGACATCAGCTGCGTCACACTTGCCCCTGGCCCCTGCTCCCCTCGAGAAACTTTAGCCTAAAGAGGTAGGATGCGGAGGGATGCGTCAGAGGTGGGGGAGGAAGAGGCAGGCTCTCCGGTCCCAAGACCACCCTCAGGAAAGGCCAAGCTTGTTTCAGGGCCCACAGCCAGGATGAGCCATCTGCAGCGTGCAAGAGAGAGTGTCCAAGGATGTGGCTGGCCACCGAAGGTTGCCCCAGGCTGAGCTGTCCCCAAGCCTTGAGCTCTTCCCGTGTCCCAGGTGACTCAGCCCCTGCCCATTCCAGATCTGTAACGTCAACTCCAGCCAGAGACCAGGCCCCCCGACTCCTCCCCCTGGCCAGGCTGCCAGGCCCTGCAGCAGATCTTGCCTGCAAACAGGTTGGACTCGAACAGTAACTCTCCTGCCCTGCCCTGCCCACCTGTTCACTGCCCCAGCAGAATCTTCCAGTGATGCTTTCATCCCCACTCCTTGCCACGGTCACCTCCAGTCACCAGGCTCCCGCTGGCTTCTTCAGCCCCCGCAGACACCTGGCCTGCCCATGGGACACGGAGAGTGTCACCATCACACCACCAGGCACCCTGCATGTGATATCCCCCCTTTGTTTAGAATAACATTTCCTCTCTGGAGATACCAGGTGACCTCCTGTCACTCTTAGCCCCCATGGCATCTCCTTCATGAACACTCCCTTGGGCCTCCCTGAGGTTCTAGTATAAGATTCTGGTGGCCACTGGGCCTACCCCTGCCTGCCTTGGTCTTGCTGGCCTTGCCCCTGCCCACTTTGTTCTTCTTTTACGCCTTAATCCCTGGCTCCTTCTCCAAGTCTGGACACTTCCCAGGGACCAGACATTGCCCCAGTCGAGGCTCTGCTCTGAGGGCACAGGTGTTGGTCCTAAGGGGGGTTAGCTGCAGGGGGAGGTGTTGATGGGCTACCAAAGGAGACAAGAGGCCTAGAATGTGATGTAGCAGGTGGCGGCACTGTGTGGAGAGGCCACAACTCAGGAGTAGGCAACAGAGACAGATTTTCTGGGAGGCAGGAGGGAAGCCAGCAGATGGGGGGGAACAGGTGGCCGTCTGGAAGTGCCGTTCCCATGGGGGGACTATGAGCGGAACTCAGGCTTGGGATGGGACATGGCCAACCCAGGCAGCTCCCCTGTACAACAGGGGACTGCCAACAAAACCCTGAACCCTGAAGTTGTGTGAAGGAGGAAGTGGGGGCCCAAAGAAGAACAGGACCAAACCGAGATCACATGGCTCAGCTGGTCTTCCAGAAGCCAGGTCTGAAACCTGGGGTTCAAGTTGCACTGGATGGAGTCTCCGCCCAGCCAGCTAGGAGCTGGGGTGCTCAGGTTCATGTGTAGGGAGGGCCCAGGCTCCTGCTTGTACCCTAATCCCCTGCTCCCCTCCCTCCCTCCCTCCAGAGGCCCGCCCTGCCATCTCATCCTGCTAAGCCTTTCAACCGGTTTCCACTTGCTGGTTGACTTTGCTGACTCCTCGAAGGGTGGGTACCCTGGGGGCAGAGCACCCCATGCCAGGTGGGTTGTACCCATAATGGGACCAGTGAGCCCGGAGCCTCCGGGTCTGTAGCCAGATGCCCTGTTTAGAGCTGGTCCAGAGAGGGAATGGTAAGCCTCCTCCCCCACACAGCTTACCTTTGAAGCCTCAGCTTGCTCCCCTGACAACAAGGCTGTGGCCCCTTCTCTGGTACATGCACACACACACACACGCACACACGCACACGCACACACACACACATGCACACACGCATGGTCATTTGCCAAATATCTCCACTGCGCTGTCCACCCCCACCCTGCCCAGAAATCAGCACCTTGAAACCAGAGCAGCTCCCAGTGTAGGGGGTGGGAGGTGGAGCGGTCCTGCCACAGGGGCAGCCTTGGGGACCAGGCACTGTTGGCTCAGTGGACTGTGACCCCATGGGGAGCAGTGGCCTTATCTTATAGCCAGAGGACAAAGAGGTCACACACCTCCTCTGAAGTGCTGCATTCTAATACCTGCTGGCCCTGTGCCTGCCCCCCCTGCTGCCCTGCAAAGCCACCACTTTGAGTAAACCCAGGAAGCCTCCTCTGAGTCTTGTGTGTGTGACCCAGTGCCCCAGAGCACAGCCGGGCTTCGTCTCTGGCCCGAGGTGGCTCCAGGCCTGCCTTCAGAGCATGAGTGGCTGAGTGAGCCAAGGCCTTGCTGGCACCCAGGCTTACATGCCCTGAAAAATGGCTTTTTGCTGCTTTAGGAATCATCTGCAGATTGGAAAAAGAATGTTCTAATTGGAAAACTTCCCCGCCATGGTTTTCCGGAGTTTTAGCACAGTTGGCTGGTGAGGAGGCTCCAGGGATGAGGAGGAAGGGAAGTCATGAGTAGGAGATAATGGGCTCCCTGCCCAGCGCCCCCTCACCCCCTGAGCTCGGTTCAGCTGCTGCTGGGCGGCAGGCCTGTGCTCTGCCTGGGGAATCCGAGGCTGTCTGGCCCCAGCCGGACACGCCTCTCTGGAGCACAGCCCAATCCTGCCCCCTAGAGGCCCTGTGGCTCTCCCAGCTCCAGGACTGGGCCCCACTGGGCACCGAGAGCCAGGGCCTGGAAGAGGAGAGTTTCGGAAGTCACAGCCTCCTCAGAAGCAGAGTCTGCACGGGGGCACTGGGCCAGGGTGGGGGGCCAGGCAGAGAGCTGCAGGCTGCATGCGAGCAGTGATTTATGGACACAGCATCCTGTGTCCATAGGCCATGCTGACCCAGGGGCTCTGTTAAGCCTGGCCTGGCTACAGCCACTGGGACCTGAGGAGCTGCCCAGGGCCAGGACTTGTGGATGTGCTCCCACTGCTGCCTGAACAGTGCTCTCCCACAGGGAAATGCCACCTGGGAAGGGGAAAGGCAGTGGGTGTCTGGAATGCCCCATCCTCTCCTTACAACACAGCTAACTGGGACCCACCTCTTGCAGGCCTGTGCTGCTTTACCAGACTTTTCCAGAAGCCTCCCTGGGTGCTCAGCTGCCTTGATTCCCTCAAGGCCACCACCGTTTGAAAGGCTGAAAGGGAAGTTCCATCTGAGCAGGACCATCATTTGAAGTCAGAGCTACACCTTCCTTCTCTTCCTTCTACCCTAGATGCTTCTGGCTAAAATGGAAATTCAAATCTTGGCCAGGAGCTCCCAGCATGTGACCCCGGTAACCAGGGCCTGGGGACCATGAACTCAAGCCAATGTCCCTAGGCTTCCCAGCACCCTTATCTCTACCCCTCCTTCCCTGCCTCCTCTGCCTGCCCTGCCCCAGGCCTTGGGAACTGTAGCTCTGCACCCCGGGAGCACGCATATCTCTAGGGTTCTACTGATCACAGCAGGTACAGGCCATGCAGGTGGCCACTGAAATTTAAACAAATTATGATGAAATACTATCAGAAATTCAGTTCCTTGGTTGCACTGGCCACACTTCAACTGAATCCAGGCTCTCCACCAAGCAAAGTCCTCTAGCAGCTCTCTCTAGGCCAGGCTCCCCTGCCCCCCACCCCCTAGCCTCCCTTGGGGGTAACCTATTTGCTGGAGGCCTATCTTGAGGCTCAGGTGAGCTGGCCTGTGCATTTGGGTGTCTAAGGGCCTACTCATACTGAAGTGAAAGTGAAACTCTTGCTCCCCATTCTAAGCCCTCCAAACCTCTCAGCCCTCTGTCTCCATTACTTTCAACTGGACCGCCCCTGTTCGACCACTCAGCAAGTCCCAACTGCAGCTCCATCTCCCAAAACCTATCCTGAGCCTGACCACTTCCGGCCACTTCCGCTGCCACCACATCCCAGTCTGTTGGCATTCTCATTCACTTCCCGCCTGGTCTCCTGGTTCCTGCTCTTCTTGTGCCACCTTCTTCTCTCTGCGGAGCAGCCAGAGCTGTTTTCTCCTGTGCTTTATCTGCCTGCTAGAAATGGGATCATCAAGGGCTCCTCCTTCCCTGTACCCCTCCACATCTGCTGTCTGCAGTGGCCCCAGCCTCTTCCGGCTCTGAGCGCCCAGCACGCTGAGTTCAGAAGGGATTTCCTGCTGAGCCCCACCTCAGCTGGGTATCCCTGCCAAGGTGAGCTGCCACACTCAGTTTAAGGTCATTGGCCTAGAAGGACGTCCTCTGCAGCCACCAGAATCCAGCAGAGTGTCTCTTCTGCCTCCCTTGGTCCCAGCACCCATTGCCTATCAGCGTCACTGTCTCTCCCTTCTTCTTGAATGTGCACACTTGTCCTCTCCCCCGAGCCCCTACTATGGGGTCTGAGTGGGCACACATGCGACATTTGCTGAATGTATGAATTAAGTGAGGCAGGTTCATTCCAAATGCAGTGTTTGATTAAAAGCGTGTCATTGAAGAAATGATACTGGAACAACTGGCCGTTTGGAAACAAGGAGCTGGATTTCCTAGCTCATGCTCCACACCAAAATAAATTCCAGATGGCTCAGAAATTTCATGGGGAAAAACCCTGAAACTATAAAGGACTAGAAGAAATCCTGGGGTGGGGACTTTCTAAGTATGTCATGAAAACCAGAAACCATAAAAGAAAAGACAGAGAAATGAAAACCTTCTGGATGGCAATATCCACCATAACTGTCACTAGACAAATGACACATGGAGAGGAGTTATTTGTACTACATAAGATGGTGAAAGGCTTAATCTTCATAAGATAAATCCAGTAGGAAAATGGGCTGGCAAAGGAAGGAAAAAGACAATAAACAAAAGGACTCTGGGGCTCCAATTAAGATATTCAAATGAAAGTAGCTGTTTCCAGAGACACAACTGAAAATGGACCAATAAAACTTGGGTTACCCGGGATATTGGAAAATGGGCTCGCTCCTGTCTCCAGGGCCCTGGGAGTGGGAGTGTTAATCAGTACCACCTTCTGGAGTGGCAGTCTAGACATAGGTAATGAAATGGATAACGCAGACTTCCTTTGACCCCAAAACAACACTATCTACCTTCTTCCCACCAGAAAAAAACAGCTTCCTTCTGACCCCATCTTCCTCTCAGCTACTCTCCATCTGCCCTTTCTCCCCTTTTCTAGTCATAACCCGCAAGAGAATTATCTGTGCTCACTGCCCCCAATTCCTCTCCTTTCCTCTCTCTTTCACCCTGTATGTTGTTCAATCCAATGGTCAGTTTCAGCTGGCATTGTTCTGACCATGAGGCGAGCAGTTATGCTTTGCCACAGCGCAGGTCCAAAGTGAGGGCACGTCAGCCCTGTGTCCTTCCCCGGGGCCTCAAAGGAAAGAGATGAGCAGAGACCAGGGTCCCAAGACCCCCTTTCCAAGCCACATCCCCAGTCACCTACAGACCCCCTCCCAGCCAACCTTTTCAACTGGGAGGGACCCAGGAATCAATCCTTTGGATTCTCCTCTGTTAGGTTCACCGTTAGGTTCTCAGTTTAAACACCACTGGGAGAGCCGAGGCCTTTTAAATTTACCTAAGGCAGGCCCTTTCCCTGCCCGATTCCTGTATCCCACGGCTTATTTGACATCTCCACCTGCACATCTAGCATGCTGCCTCCAGGAAGTCAAGGCAAGGGGGCAAGGCGTCCATCCAGGTGATCGTGAGGAGGGTTGCGTCACAGATTTGGAAACAGTGCTTCTCAGCTACAAGGACTATGAACAAGGTGAGCCCATGAATCTGGGAGTGTTTTGTGCCACATAAACTTCATATTCAATGTTTCAAGCCAAATGTATCAGTCCTCCCAAACCTGTTCTCTCTGCCACCAGCCCCATCACAGGTGATGGCTACCCCCTCCCAGTGGCTCAGGCCAAAAATATTGGTGCTGTCTTTCTGTTCTACCCAGTGCTGTTCTGAGCATTTCTGTGCACATCTGACCACGTGAGCCCGAAGTTCTTCAGGCCATCAGCTTGCAAACTTTGGTGGGATCAGAACCCTCTAGAAGGTTTATTAAATCCCAGAATACTGGATCGCACCACCAGGTATTCCCATTTGGTTAGTCAGAGCCAAGTATGTTTGTCCCAACAAGAGAACACCCAGTGGTCCACACGCTCACCAACACACAAAATGCTTGGTCATTGTGGTTTACGGTTGTATGGCTAGAGCCCCCCATTTTACGCCTTATCCTCAGTTTGTAACTGTGTCAGGGAGTGAAATCTGAGTATAATGTTGCTCAGGGTATCTTTTCAAAAACTAAGCTAAGTTTCCATCAATAGGTATGTTCCTAACTTATAACAGAATGACATATGGCTAGTCGAGCTGATTTTATTTATTTTTATTATTATTATTTTTAAGACAAAGTCTTGCTATGCATTTCAGGCTGGCCTTGAGCACACTTTGTAGCCCAGGCTAGTCTTGAACTTGCAACAATCCTCCTGCCTCAGCCTCCCAAGTGCCAGGTGGCTCACATGAGCCACCATGCCCCACCTAGCACATGGACTTTGAGTCACTTTCTCTTTAATGTTTTGTTTTGTATTTCCTATAATTTGTGAGTTTTGAAAATATGCACATTGCTTTGTTCTTTTCAAAAAGCTATTTTTGCAACTGCATTTCATGTCTCATGTTTGTGTATGTGTAGAAATTATCCGAAAGGTTTCACATGACACTCATGATAGTGCCCGCCTCTAGGAAGTGGGTTTGTGTGGGCAGAATAGGAGGGTACTTTGAATTTTCTCTTTATTCCCTTCTCTACTCTTTGAATTTTTATGGCAGTGTATTACTTTCATAATAAAAAACACTAATAAAAACAAAAGAGAGAGCTATTAACACTCAAGCCAGCCCCTGCCTCTGTAGGCCCAATCCAAATGGCCATGCTGAAGCCCCCAAATACCACATGAGGACCCTATGTGATGGTTGATTGATTGTGTCAACTTGAGCAAGAGAAGTTCAATTATATCAGCTCAGCAATTCCACACCCTAGGTTATGGAAGACCCATCCACGGGTGGCTTGCTGCCTGGATGGTAGAAAGGGAAATGGAGAAGGACAGATCTGTGTCCGTTTCTTTGGAAGAGCTCCAGTCTTTGCCTTCAGCTTGGACATCATATCCTGGCTTCCAGTGCAGACCCATCGGCCTCCCAATAAGACTCGCATGGGACCCTGCAGCTAGCTGCAGACCTTGGACTGAACCCTCTGCATTCTTTCTCCTCCGACTCTGTGGGCAGCCACTGTATCCAATCTTGTAGATTCTTACACATTTGTATATTTTATGTTGCATATCTTTCTCTAGTAAACACTGACCAGTACACTCCACCGGAGTCCTGCTGGATCCCCTCCTGCTGGGGAGGTTTTGAGGTGCCAAGTTGGTGCTACTCATTGGTGCCTTGAGCCAAGGGCAAGGTGTCATCCTTGAGAGTGCCTGTGGGTGCCTCCAGCATGTGTGGTGGGAGGTGCAGTCAGCCCACCAGAAGGCCTGGAGAGGAATGATCAACACAACCACGAAGCAAACGCAGGACCTGTGTGACAGAACTGAGATCACCCTCAATTGAGAAAGACTTTCATCTGAAACGAAGACTGGGCATGGCGAGTACTAAGGGTACAACTTGACAGTGTCCAGTTAGTTCTTCGAGGACCACCGGAAGAGGATGCTTGCCTGTCACAGTTAGCCCTTCTGAGCTCTTGGCAACAGCCAATTTAACACAAGTGGCTCGGGCCCTTCATGGGGTGCCCTGCAAGGTTATGAACTGGTCTCTCCAACACCAAAGTCAGCTCCCATCCCTGCCTGAATCTTCAGTGACAGGCATGAGGCCTGGTACGCTCCAGATGCCCAGTGACTATTGTGTATGAGTGGGGAGATGATCTCCAGGACAGAAAGAAAAGAGGGATGTCATTCTGCAAATGTCTGTTACTAAGCCTAAAGTCGATGGTCGCATGTGGAAGTCCTCCAGCACCGTTGCTGTCTGCCAAGGCCCACTGGGCCGCTGATGTCGCCTCTCTCCAGATTACAGAGGAGGGAAATTCTGAGGGGTTCTAGGTCAGGGAAGCCCCCTTGGCCAAGTGGGTCCTTTTTGGCCTTTAGTATAACAGCAACACAATCAGAAACCGAAAGCCAGCAGGGGCAGCTGGGACTCAGGCCTCCTCTGGAGCTTGCCTGTGGTGTGAGAAAACAAGGCCTCCCCTGGCTGGCCCCGGCTGTGCCCGCAGGGGCTGCTCGGTAAAGTCTGGGAGATAATGCAGGTCCAGGTTCTTGGTTGTTTATTCCCTAGTGTGACGTGGGACTCACAGCACTTTTTTTCCCCCAGATGAATAAGTCTTTATTCTTTTATTACATTTCCTCAGGAAGAAAGGTGGGGGAGGGGAGACAGGGTCCACATGCACTTTAAAATAATAGAAGGAAGAGACAAAAATCCAAAGTGCTGTGAAGCCAACCCCGACTGCAGGGGCCTGAATGCCCAAGGAGGCCCCTGCTCCGAGGCTTGGGAAGGCGGGGGGAGGGGCAGGGAAGTGGCACAGGCCACCCCCTTTCCTGTAAAGTCCCGGTTCTGCATGAAGTACAGTAAACCATGGAGTCACTTGTCCGTCTCCTGTTAGCTCATCCTGTGGCCACTTTGATGTAGGTGTCTTGTACCAGCAGAAGGGTTCCCACGTAGCTGAGGCATCTTTCAGTGCCCCTTTCCCGGCCACCCACTCCCAGCCCTCTGTCCCGAATGCTGGAGGTCACCTGTGGGGCTCATTTCCTAGGTGTGGCCCACAGTCCCTGGTGGCGGAGCAGCTTGGCTGGCTGGGAAGGAGACAGAGGGCTGCTAGTGGAGCCTGGGACGGACATTTCAATCTGCTCTGAGTCTTCATAGTCACAAGAGACCACAGTCTTCCGAAATCTGCCCAAGATGCCACTCATGAACGGAGCAAGGCCAACCTGCCAAGGCTCCGTCAGGGTGGTGACTCGAGTGTGCACACAGGCTAATGTGTATTAGCACATTTTATATCAGGTGCTGTGCCCAGTGCTTTACAGAGTCACCTCATTCCATCTTCACAACACTCTATGAAGTAAATACTGCTGTTATACCCATTTTACAGATGAGGAGCCTGAGGGCCAAGAGGTAAGCATAGTGCCCAAAATCTGACAGCCAGCGAATGGCGCAGTTGGGACTTGAGCCTAGGCAGACTCCTTTTAGAGCCAGTACACATTGAGGGCTGTGGCCACCAATTTCACGTGCATTTCATCAAGAGTTGGACGACTGGCCTGCCCGTCTTTCACGGAATTCTGTGCAGCTGTGGTGTATGAATTGACCTGGCCAACACTTTGTTGTTTTTTTGTTCTTTTGGCATCTCTATTCATGAGTACCACCAGGCTGTTGTTTCTCTCTCCCACTCTCTTCCTCGTAGGGCATGTCCCCTAGACCTTCTCAGCCTGGAAGTTTAGATTGGGGAGAGGAGCAGTGTTACTAGTAGTTCAGCTTCTGGCAGAGAAGCAAAAGCAGCAGGAGAGACATGTAAGAGGCTTAGCACAGGAACTGGCTTCCGTGAGGCTGAGGTAACTGAGGGGTGTCTGAGACCCAAACAAAGTGTAGGCTGAGCTCCTGGGTGTGAGCTAATGCTGCAGTCCACTAGCAGGATTTCTTCTTTGGAAGATCCTTGGCTTTCCTCTTAAATCATTCCAGCTGATTGGCCAAGGCCTGTGTAGACGCTGGAAGACAATCTCCCTGCTTAGCATCCACTAACGAAGGACTTTAATCGCATCTGCCAAGTACCTTCTCTGCAACCTGGGGTCTGAACCCCCGGTTTTCGGTTGCTTCCCTCCCCCACCCCAACGACATATCCTCCAGAGGCCAATTTGTTAAAGTATTGGTCCCTGGTGGCACTCTTGGGGGTGGTGGATCCTTTAAGAGGTGGAGCCGAGTGGAGGGGTCTGGAGGTGACTGGGGATGTGGCTTGGAAGGGGGATCCTGGGACCTTGTTCTCTGCTCATCTGTTTCTTTTGCTTCCTGGCATGAGGTGAGCAGCTCTGCTCTGCCACAACACAGGTCCAAAGCGAGGGAACATCATCCCGCATCCTTGCCTGGGGCCTTGTCACAGGTATGTTCCCTGGGCGCCAGAGCGACAGACTTGGAGGATTAAGGGAGATGTTTGTTCTCTTTTGTAATCTGAAGGGCTGGAGGATTGGGAGGGAATCTATCAGACATGGTCTCCCCCATCCTGAGGTACTGGGGGTTGAACCCAGGTTCTTAAGCACTGAACTACATCCCAGTCTTCTATTCACTCATTCATTCATTTATTTAATTTTCAGACAGAGTCTTGCTGGGTTGACCAGGGTAGGCTTGAACTCATGATCCTCCTGCCTCAGCCACCTAGAGTAGTGGGATTACGGGCATGCGCCACCATGCCGGGCTGTCTGCCTTTCTCTGTCATTGAAAAGTCATGGTCTTTGTGTCTATCTGCAGGGACACACAGGGGAGCTTCTCAGGGGGGAGATCCAGGAGCAGATCCACATGGCGTGCAGGTGCCTCCCTGCTGCACAGAAGCGGAAGGGGAGTCTGCGAGGAGTCCAGGAGGCCTGGCACAGGACAGCTGTCGCTGTCAGGGTGCTTAGTGGCACAGCTGGAGGCAGCCCTGTGGCCCTGGTCTCCTGACTCTGGACCACAGTGTGCACCTTGTCTGATTTCTGAAGACCCTGGGACAATGTGGACAGCCCCAGCCATGCTCCAGTGGGCCTCGGTCTGAGTCTCTGGTCTCTGGCCCAGCCTGCCTCCGACATCCTGCAGCCTCTGTCCCCAGGCCTCGTAACCAGCTGTCTGCCCCATCCGAGCATTGCCTGCCTGCTGAGGTCCTGAATGTGAATCCTGGTCTGTTTCTACAGGGCTGGGGCTTCTCAGGAATATTCGGAAGTACATGAGCTTTCACGGGTATTTGTTTGGAGACCACTTTGGTGATGTGCGGATGGTGCAAGGTAGGTAGGTGATCAGCACACACACACACACACACACACACACACACACAGACACACGCGCGCCCACACACACATTCCATCAGGGAAACCACGCTGCATGTCCCGCCCTGGCCAAGTGTGCCCACAGCTGGCCCTGCTCACAGGCCAGAGGCGCTGCAGTGAGCAGCGGCCCCCCCAGCCGTGTCCCCTGAGGGGTGGCTGGGAAAGGCACAGCATGTTACCACAAGACGAAGCTCGCAGCCCAGCAGTCACCAGACTTTGCTTGTGGCTAGATCTGGGCACAGAATGGAGATGATGTCAGTCGAGCTTCACGTTATTTCATCCAATTAACCTAGAGTTAATTAGTGTTTCCAGAGTGCTTTGAAGGTAAGGAGCGCTGTTGATGCACAGTGGGGCGGTGGCGCGGGGCTAGGCAGTGCCAGGAGCCCTGGCCCGAGTTAGGAAGAGAAGACCAACTTGTGCGGCTGTTACACACATGGGTGGAAGCCCTGGGCTGCTTTGCTGGGGCTGCGGGAATGCAGTGCCTCTATTTGGGTGGCTTATGCAACAGACAAGGAACCTGTCCCAGCTCCAGAGGGCAGAAGTCTGAAATCAAGGTGTTGGCCGGGCTGTATCTCTTCAGCTTCCGGTGCCCCTGCAGGCTCCTGGCTTGTGGCCACAGTGCTCCAGTCTGTGTGCTGTCTTCCCTCATGTGTCTAAGTCTCCATTTCCTCTTGTAAGATTCCCATCCTATTGATTAGGACATCAGTGAGCCCAGGGTGGGGGGCATAGTGTAATGCGTAACCCTGCCCACCTGCTCCCCAGTGAGGATGACAATCCTGTGACTTTCCCTCCCTCGTCCTGCACTCATCGCTTGAACAGCCTAAGCACCCTTGGGGCCTTGGGCCTCCCCCTGCCTTTTTGACAGGCCTTTGCCTTGCAGAAGTGGCATCAGTACCACTGAGGGCCATGTTGGAAGTGCCCTTGGGTGGGCTATAGATAGATGGCCTGTGGCGGGGAGGCCTCAGCTGAGCCTCTCAGGGTCGCTCCCCTGCTCCTAATCCATGTCCACATCAGTCTCACATTTGGTGGGACTTGAGGTGCAGACCTGGCACCAGAGGTTCCGATGCTGATCCGCTGATCCGGGACAGTTCTGGGCAACCCCTCACTCACCTGGGTCGCTGCATCCACCCACATTTCTCAACACCATCCTGTCCATGACCTTTGTACAGACTTTGCAATTAGTTGGTGCATACCTAGTAATTTGGGTAGACAGGGCACAAGTAATCTAACAGGGTTTTTTTCAAGGGCCTTGCCCTGCTGAAAGTCAAGCAGGGGCCTTTGTGAGGCAGGTCAGAGCATCAGGTGGGCAGCCCACAGGCACTTTACCAAAGGCCTAGCCTTTCCCAGCCAGCTCGACGGCCTGCCCCACCCTGGTTTTGTGGCAATGCAGCCTGCTAGGACTTGCCTGCCGTTTGAGACATTTTCCATCCGGGCCTCCCTGAGGGACAGGGCAAACTCTGGGAGGGCTCTAGGAGTAGCCTCCGAGTCCTCACCTGTCGAGACCCAATGTGGCTCCTGAGGTTCTTGGGGTTAAGGACCAGTGAGAGGATGAGAAAAATAAAGGAGACAAAAGCTGGGGGCAGCAGGAGCCCTTATCCTCCTGATGGGAGGAAGGAACTGCTCAGCCACTGTAGCACCTTTATGTATATACAGGGAAAGATGATGTCAGTTTCCACCCCTCTGCCTAGCAACCCATTCCCTGGCAGGCCTGGGCCCCCTGCCTTCTTGGTGCTGGAACAACTTGTTTACATAGCTTGTTTTGGTCTCTCTTTTTTCTGGGCTTGTTTGCTTTAGCCCCCACACATGTGATCCATCTCCAGCTTCGAAGGCTCCCAACATACCCTTTTGTTTGTTGTTGTTGCACAGGATGGGTGGTTGGCTGAAGCTGGGGAGCAGTGTTGCAGAGCTCAGTAGATCTTTTAAGTGCAATCCAGAGATTTTTAAGTCCCTGCGTTCAGCCATTGAAACCCTGTGCAGTCCATTAATCTGTGATAGTAGCCAGCTACCAGTGCAGCTGGCAATTGCCAAAAGGTATTAGTGATTTGAGTTTCTTTTATAACATATTACTTTAGCATTGTTTTATATACCTCTAGTAGTTGTACATTTTCTGCAGGATGTTCAAGACCAAGTTAAGGTGAGACCTGTTCTAAACACAAGCAATTTTTGTTATCTATCAAGATCAGCTAAGTCTCCTCAGGAACCTTGGAACCAGCTACAGCACCTCTTAAGAGGTCTGTCAGTGTCAGTGGTTGGAATGAGTCACAGCCATTGCTTGACCGAGTTGCTTTCTGTGAAAGCTTGGGAGATTTTGCTCCTGGTGACTCTCCCTGGGCACACCACACACCGGTGATTACTTTCCTCAGTGGTTTCTCAAGCTTCTTGATCAAAAGATCAGGGACTCACCAAGTATAGGATGACACAGCTTATGTCCTGGGTCCTCATTGACCTTGGAGGGCTAGGGCCAAAATACTGGCTGTCCTCTTAGCCTGTCTGTCTCTCTAATATTTGGTCTCCAAACCTCAGTTGTTCAACATCCAGAAGAAAAGACTGATAACAGTACAATGTAGTAGAGGCATTATTATCTTATCTAAATATCAAACATCTTACAACATAAAATAGAACCATTATTTTAAACAGCCATGGATGCTTTAACATTTAAATACCTGTAGAATATTAACAGTTACATATTTTACATAGAAAATTAGAAATCAAAGCATAAACGCCATGATGACATTTTGTGACACACTTGAATTTCCATTTTGACATTGAATTTCTCCCTTTTGGTCAGTCATACCTATCTAATACATAAAAGATTTTACCTAACTTGTTGACGTTTAGTGGGATGTAGATTTCATAAACATATGTTGAAGGCAGAGGTCTGAATCTGAACCAAAATTTTGTCACCATAAATAATCCCTGTTTTACATTTTGGAAAACCAGTACATCTGGAAGCGTGAATATATGAATACACCATGAGGTTAACAACAATCATTTGTCATAACCATATGAAAACCTTTCTATTGGCATTTTTTAAATCAAAAGCCTTTTGTATTATTTCTTTTAATGGTGATCAATGTGAACATATTACAATAATATTTATATAACTTTAGTCAGGGTGTCGCCCATAGGGCTACGGAGAGCACTGGGGCCTCCAATCAATGAACAAGAGCTGGTTAAATGTTACCAGGTGGCCACTTTCTTAGTCATCAAATGAAGTCCTGGCCAACAATCCCAACCCCAAGGGATTTTTGTTTAATCATTTTTATAATAATTTTTTCTTAAGAAAACTCCAATCATCACATTTAATATATTATTTTTGAACAATGAGACATTCTCAAGTTATGATAACAGTGTACATTACATTTACACAACGGACTTTAGCATCATTTTGACTACCTGGGAACCCAGGAGGAAGCATGTTTTGTAATTCTGTAACTCAAATAAACCTTGATTAAATTATCTATAAATGTGAAAGAAAAAGGAAAAAGGAAAATTGCTGAGCTCAAAATAAAAAGAACAGCTGTTCACAAACAAACAACAGACATACAGAGACGTACAGAGAAACATGGACAGACGATCTGTACAGATTCAAACAGACATAGAAACGAACGCAGAGTTGTCGGGGTCCACAAGAACTCTCCAAGATCCTGGGGGCTATTTCATGCCCCTTTGCTGAACTAGCTCGCTTCTTACACCCCGTGTCCTCAGGGTTGAAACATCTGTCACCTCCAGCACCCCATGCCCTCAGAGTGTTTCTCTGGCGCTCTGTGCCACTCGGGCACTCCTGTATGGGCACTTGTGTTATTGGCTCCACAGGTCTGAGAGATCACTAGCTCAGTGACTTCCAGTAATAGCTGAACAGAGTGGACAAACAGATACACAGATTTACAAACATCTTTCACAATCAGAGTGCACTCAAATATATTTTGGCCAAATTGAATTACACAATTTTTTTATAATTGTAGGATTTGTAATTTTAAATATACTAGTTACAATTGTTGTAGGTCAATTAGCAGAGATCTCTTATGAAAGAATTTGAAAAAGACAAAATCTTATCTATAGTTAACATATATTTTTGTCATAGGACTTAGCATGCACTTCTGTCATCTGTTTGGACCTTTTTTATTTTTTGTTACCATCTTCTGGGCATCTTGGATCAATTAAGGTTGGCTCTAGCTTCATCCTTTTCTATGGGTTGTGGCGTGGTCTCCAAGGAAGGCAGCACTGTCATAGGACTGAGCATCAGCTTCTTGAGAGGTGGAATCAACTCCTTTCCTGGGTTTGGACCCAGGATATAGCTGGACAGCACACACTGGCACCCAGATAGGTCACTTAGCTTTCCTGGAAAAAACATAAGCGCACCCTCGACCCCACACTAGCACTGGACTGCGTGCTTTTATTGTCCAGCGTGAAGATCATTG